>BQNB010176487.1:0-13057 GCA_026074375.1 Tanacetum coccineum
CATAAATTCACATAAAATAACACACAATTAGAATCTAAGAGCACATTCTAACCTGATCAAATCTCGCGGTTGCTACATAAACCCTGCCTGTATTCTGCCTTTTGTTCTGCTGGTAGGTTTGGTTATTTCGAGGAGTGTCTTCCAACTTCCTCTTGTTTTCAGCCAAAGTGTTAATCCTCCTATCCATCAAGCCAGTTGCCATCTCAATAGCCTCCTGCATGGTCTTTGGCTTTGATGCCACAACACTTGAGTAAATTGGGTCGGGCATTCCACCGACATATCTTTCAATTTTGTCAGCTTCTTCAGGGAACATCCTGTCACTCAGCAATGCTAGCTCCTGGAATCGTTGGTTGTAGGCTACCACATCGGTGCCTTGTACTTTTAGGTTCCACAACTCTGCCTCAATTTTCTTGATTTCATTCCTTGGACAATATTTAGTTGTCATCTTCTTTTTCAAGTCAGACCACGTCATCGCATACGCAACATCATTAGTCACTGTCCTAGCATGTGAGTTCCACCATGTTAGAGCAGTTCCCAATAGAGTACAAGTGGCAAACTTCACTTGATTCTCCACTGTGCAATTACTTATGCGGAATACGGTTTCCATCCTTTCAAACCACTGGGTCAAGTTGACCACTTCTTCTGTACCCCTGAAGAATATGGGTTGACATTTCATGAAGTCTTGATAGGTGCACTCCCGCACAGTGCGTTCATTCCTTCTTGCACCAGTTCCCGAGGTATGGCTATCATCGCCATTTCGGGTCGTGGCACGTGCTGCCAACACAGCAGTGACACCCTCGTCGATCATGGCCTGCAGTTGGGCATTGGTGACCGAAGTGGTGGTAGTAGGGTCTGTGACTGGTGGGGGAGTCGCGGTGACTGGCCTTGACCTCGTGGTTCTTGTGGGCCTTCCTCTTGGTGCCATTTTCTTAAATCACAAGAACACATAACACCAGTTAGATTTCAAAAAAAAATCTTAACCATAACCCGATGTATACATAATGAATAAAACGAGATCACAACACATGGTGAAATACACAACAGTATTGAAATTAACAAATCGACATTCATTCACAATAAATTCGATTTCATATAAAACATAATCCAACCTTTTCATATATAACTTGGGAAAATAATACATGATTGGTTTAAATACAAACGATCACAACACTTAGGTTACAAGACAAAATAACCTAAAGCCATACTAGCCGAGATATACTCGTAATACTTAGTAGGCTGTACAAAGTAGCCGATACATGAACAAAAGACCTAAACAACAGCAGTTGCAGAAAAAATAATCTTACAGGGTAGATAGAAAAACTAAAGATCTATTACAGTCTGCTTAGCTGGGAATTAACCCATAATATTATAGGGATATGTACAGTAGATACAGCATTAACTCCGTCTAAGAAACTGCTACCGGCCTCTTTCCCTTTCCCCCTTCATTCCTTCTCTGGTAGCTCTGGGCTCTGCAGGAACTTAGCAGGTCCCTGCTGCTCTGTAGCTCGGTCATTGAGCCTTTGTAGGCTTTTCACTATCTTTAGGGTCTCTGCTAACTGCCTCTGCCTCCGATAGTCTGCTTTCAGCAGATCTGTAATCACCGCCTGCCTCCTACGGTCTGCTGCCTGTAACTCAGTGATCTCAGACTGCTGAGCCATGACCGTAGTCCGCAGTGACATGCCCTCAGAATGTACCTGATCGCAGGCATCCATCGACCGTGCCCAAGCGGCACGTGATAATCTGGCCTCCCTTTATCAAATGGGCTCGTGCGTCGTGGAAGGGCCTATCACTGGTCCAACCTGTTGACTCGGCTCTAAGTAGAGCCATCGCCTCCCCCCCCCCCCCCCCCCCTTTTTTTTTTTTTTCTTTTTTTTCCTTTTTTTTTTTCTTTTTTTTTTTGTCCCTCTGCTCTTTACTATTTTTTTTTCTTTTTCTGTTTTTTTTAATTTTTTTTTTTTCTTTTTATTAGCTCTTTTTTTTCCCTCATCTTATTTTTTATTTTTTTTTTTATGTCATACCGTGCATCATCTAGTTGAGAATTATATGATCTCATCTCTTGGTCAACATAGAAGATAATTCAATAACTCTTGTTGACCCCCTCTTAGGTGTGGTCGGTGTCTTTTTCCTGGATGGCTCAAACAAGATCATCCATGTATCCCTAATACCCCTAGCCTAACTCTTAGACCATCTGGCGTCCTGGGACTAAATTAAAAAAATGGCCTCTAACATATCAGTAAATCCATAAAGGTCTGCCTCAGCTGTGGTAGGTCCAAACTGCCGAGCAGCACCAGCTGCCGAACTCTCCCCGACCTCGCATCCAGGACCAGGAGTAGTACGACACAGCCTCTTACGAAGCGGTAACCACATCTCAGGAATCTCAGTCTCATGAATCGGAGATGGTAGTGCATCTCTCTGTCTAATCCCAGAAGCTCGGGATCCCAGAGATCCCTCAGCATAAGTAGGGATAATGGGTGGTGGTGGTGGTATAGGTAATGGCGGAGAGGGTATCTGAGGAAGTGGTGATGAGTATGGAGAGAGAGGTGATGGTGGTGGAGTAGGTAAGGCTAACAATCTCCCAGCAACTTCCTCGGAGAGGAATGGTGTCGGCGCCTGGGTTCGGATGGACATCCTTAGCCAGTCGACGCGATAAGCAATGTATGGGTCCTGGTCAGCTGAATAAGCAACAGCTGCAGGCTCGGCAGGAGCTAAGTGCTCATCCTCTGCATCATCATCATCATCTCCTCTGTCAGCAGGATAGTCGGCTGGATCCTCCTCAGGATCCTCCTCGTCATCCTCCTCTAGGTCCTCCTCAGGGTCGGACTCCGGTATATACCCTGGTGACTGATGAGTAGGTGAGTCAGCAGCAGGCAGTGGCTGCTCCTCAGCTGGGAATACCTCATCGTCCACTAGTAAGAACTCCGGGTAAACAGGCTCCGGAACAAAAGGTATGTAAATAGGTGAAGGTGGTGCCTGCTCTGGCTCCTCAGGGCCAGGCACATAATCTGGTGATGGTAAATGGGTCACAGCGGAATAAGGATCCGGCGATGGTGGAACCTCAAAAATAGGTCCCTCGACTCCTGGTGACCCCATGTATAAATCGTCCTCAGATACTGATGTGTATGTAACCGTAGAGTGCTCAGAATCTGACATGATAGTATCTGAAATCAAAAATTAGCTTATATAAGTATATTAATATAAGACTATCATCCTTATATACGTAATATATTATAAACACGTATATCAATTATGCATGTATATAGCCTAACCGACTAATGCAACAATTTGTATATGAATACCCCGTAAAAACCCTTTTGTATGTATGCAATGTTTGAAAATGGTTATAGTCCAGCAAAAACATTTTGACCTGGTTCTCTATAACCTTGGCTCTTGATACCAATCTGTAACACCCCCAAAATGGGTCGCAGCGGAATAAGGATCCGGGGCGTGTTACTTCAAGATCAACAGCACAAGATATATATAAGAACGACACAAAAGTCATTTAGATTGATACATTGGATTTAAATAAAAGACATATTACAAAAGCTTATAGCTTTACTTGTTCTTTGTTTATTATTACAAAAGATAACATAGATTTCCCAAAACATGATGCACATAAATCTTTAACAGTGCAATCCAAAACATAATCCAATGCATCCTTGGCACCTCGTGCCTATTGACCTCCTGAAAACATTGCTTAAAACGTCAACAAAAATGTTGGTGAATTCATAGGTTTATGTATTTAAATTATGCAGGACCGCAAGACTTTCCCGTGATGTTACAACATATGCCAACAATCACAAAACCAGATTACTGTTGCACTAAGCTCATGACACCGAAGCTCAACCTATATTTTCCTTGGGCAATCTCGTGCCTAAAAAATGAACCTCCTGAACCAAAATTGCCCCCTTTAAAAACGTCCAACAAAAAATTGTTTGGTGATTTCCATAGGTTTTTTATGTTAATTTTTAAAATTATGGCAATGAACCCGCAAGGAATTTTTCCCCCCCCTCCGTGATGTTTTAACAAACAGAATTGCCCCAAACAAATCACAAACCCAGATTATAGTTGGCTCCTAAGAGCTTCCATGACCACCTGAAAAGCTCAAACCTATTATTTATGGGCCTATTTATAGGCAGTTATTTTTGCCCGTACAAGAATTGTTTGTAACCCCCGCAAAAAACAAATCCAAGGTCCCGAAGCATGGTCAAACTTTTCGTTTATCCTAAATGGAATAGCTTAATGCAAACCCAAACCGGGAAAAGGTTTTAAACCCAAAAAGATCCTATTTATATCATTTCCGCCCGCTCCCCACATAATGTAATTCACCAACCACATCCTTAATTGCAATAAAAACACTTCATTTAAAAAAAGGTGCCCCTTCATGAGGGTTTTTTTTTATCCGCAACTATAGTCCCCAAACACATTAATCAATATATTACTTTTACAACACTTTTGCCGTCCAATTTTTATAAAATCAAGCAAATAGTTTTTTCCCCCACCCCCAAATAATAATCAAATCAGTTAAAAACCTGTTAAAAGTTGGGTGCAATGAACTCACCTTGAGTACAGATAGCGCAAAAATTAAACTCTAATAAAACCGTCCCACCGCCAAGACCCGAATAAAATCAAACTATTTTTAAATTAAGGTCCCGATAAAGTATACAAGTTTAAACATTTTTAATAAACCAACTTGAAATATAATCTTATAGTTTGTTTTTACAATCGAAAAACCTATTCGTTCGGCCTAACATAAAAAATTAAATAAGGTCATGAAAACCATGAAACGGTACCGAAGAAAGTTTAGGTACCACCTTTTAATTCCGGTAAATTTCCCAACAACCTCATCGATACGCCATCCCGAAGATGCCCTCATTAATGGAACTCCCCTAGTATTTAGTGCAATTTGGGGAATAAACCACCTCCAATATTCTATATAGCTATAATCACCGACTAATCTTTTTATATTTTAGTAAAATAAAAATTATTATAAGTGAAATAAACGTTTTAAAAAATATAACTTTTTTTCGTAAAAAAGAAACCTAACTTTGGGGTTCCGTTTTAAAAGCCCGTTCTCGCGTATTTTTTCCCCCTTTAACGTCCACTTTCCCCCCCTCCCTTAGTAAGACGAACGATCAACAAAATTTTACATTTGGTAAGATTTTTTTTTTTTAAGATTTCTTGCGATGAATTTATGTAAAAAATTTACTGTTCACTAACAGCTTCAGTTTGTCCCCCGTTTTTAAGAGGCTTTTAATTGGCGTAAAACCATGTAATCCGAATAAACTTATTCCCCGTTTTTTTTAATCCCCTGAATATTTCCCAAAGTGATTCCCCTTTCGAGTCACGTTTTATGTTATTAAACAGAGGTTTATTAACTATTTTTTTTTTTTTTCAAAAAAGATAAATCCACTGATGAAAAATTAGTTGATATTTTTTTAAACTGTTTCTTTTCATTAAGATTTTATAAAAATTACTTTTTTAATAAACCTTTAATTGTATCGTAAATGGTTGTAAATTTTACTCGTTATATTTTCCCGTTTTTTTTTGAAACGATTTTCTTTGGCGGTGTACGATTCCGTAAATCAACAAAAAGTTATAATCAATAATTTTAAGATTGTTTTTACAAATAAAAAGTTTTTTTTGCCTGTAATAAAGTAAAAACTTTTTTTTTATAAAAATAGTTTTTTTATAACAGGATTTTATAGTTTTCGTAAAACTTCTGTTTTTTCAACTTAATCTTTTTTCGTTAATAGATCGTTTTTTTTTATATCCTCGGAGTTTTTCTTATCATTATGACATCCCGCACGAGGCCGTTTAAAATTTTATTTTTTTAATAAAAACATCCAATAACCTACTGTCCGCCAAAAATTTTCGTATTTTGGGACAGCCCCTTAAGTATTCAATGTGGTTTTAACTTTTTATGAAACCCTTTGTTTTTATATGTATTAATTAACTTATTAAAGTTTTTTAAACTAATAAAAAACTCCTTAAAAACAACATTTTGAACACTTTGTGGTAACTTAATAAATTAAAGGTTCAATACATCCTAGTTATGTCCCTTTTTGTAAAATTCATTTGTAACAAGTTTAAAAAACCCATTTTTACTTTTCATTTATTTGTTTCCACAATGTTGAAAGTTTTTTTAAGAAAACATTAAATAAAACCCCTGAAATTTAAACCAAATAAACATGTTTTTTTTTTATAACTTTTTAAATCCCTAGGTGGTTAAACAAACTTTTTGTATTTATTTTTTACTTTTTCCATGATATATAGGATTCCATAGACAAATAGAATAGAGTGTAATAAATTGGATAACTCAAAATAAAAAAACCTTCCATTATACAATTCAAAAGTCCCCCATTATTTTTGTGGTGATTTATGGTCCTATATTTTAACATGTAAATACATAAAATCAATAAGAAATTCAAAAGTATAAAGATTTTAATAAAAACCTAGTAAATGATGTTAAAGAGATTGTGAAATAAGTTCCTAAAACCCCCCCGTGTTATTTTAGACATATTTCCAAAAACAAAAGCCTTTCCCCAGCCTTATAACCTATAAGAATTTAAGGTTTTCCAAAAAAACCTAATCTTTTCCTTCTTTTTTCCTCCTTTCTTAATTACCTTTTGCAAATAAATGATCCAAGCTTGCAAACACCTAAGAAACCTTAAGTATGTTGTGCAAAAGGGTTTTTTTGTAAATACACTTAGAAAAATCAAAGTTGGTGATTTGTTTAGATGGCCTTTTATTTTTGTGCCCGTGACTTTTTGAGAAGTAATAAAAGAGAGGAAGAAAAAATTAATTTTTGTTGTTTTAAGTTGAAGAGTAAATTGAAAAGAAAAAATTTGAAGGGAGCAAAAATTCCAATGGTTTATTAATAGTATAAATATCTGCAAACCTTACCAGGGTATTTACTTTTTTTTCTAACCCTAATTTTTTAGTTTTTAAACAAAGTCCAAATTTTTTGGTAATAAAAAGTTGTAAGAGTTTTAAACTTTAATGGAAAATATCTTAGATAATTATGTTTAGAAAGATTGTTAAACTTTTTTTTGAAAAGTCCCCCTTGGTTCTCCCATCCCTCAATTTTTTTTTCGGCCCATATGTTGTATATATGTAGAAAATGTTTTATATAATATTTTTGTTTAATTTTGTGTTATTGGGTAATAAATCCGTAGTGTTATTCAGTTATTTATGAGGCCCGTATTTTATAGTTTTTTAGAAACTTTCCCCGGGCAACTGCCCTAAACTATTTATTTTATGAAAACGTAAGCATTTTATTACCGTAGCTGATAAAAATAAGAAGAAACACAGTCATAAATTTATCGCTCAAGTAATCTCAATATAAAACACTTTTTTGCTTGATGGCAAGAACGTTTTAATTATCGGATAATATAATGCCCGTTTTTTACATTTATGATTCATTTTTTTCAGTTGTGACGCGATTATAATTAAACTTAAACATTTTTTTACGGTTTTTAAGAGCCAAACGCTAAAACCCCTAACAATAAAATTATGAATTTTCATAAATGTCCCATACAATGACCTAATAAATACGAAGGTGTTTTTATTATCCAACATATTTTACCCATTTTTCCAAACCTAAGTTGTAATTTATTAATTCTTTTTGGTTGTATTTTAATTCAACTAAGCCTTTTTTTTAACTAAGCATGTTTCATCAACAAAGTTAAACATTTATGATGACACTTTTAGCGATTTTGCCCTTAAACTAAGGATTGAGTTATCATCTCAAATTAAAAACAAGCACTAGTGTATACGAACAATACTAATGCTAAAAATTTTCCCCTGTAAACTCTAAAACACTATTTCCTCGATTTATGTTGGAAAACAGAAAGGGGAGGTTTAAATAGTTTTTACGATTTTATACAATAAAAACTTAGATTTGTCAACTTATGTGAATTCAAGAAGATATACACAAGTGTAATATGATAGCAATGGTAATAAGTAAAATAAAATTAAAATTCTACAAAGTATTAAACAAGTTAAGGATAGGAAAAGGATCAAAACAAAAAAAAAAAGAAAAGTTTTAGGTCAAAAACCGAATTGACACCAAATGATTATAGTGGTTCGGCCTTACACAGCCCCTCTTTCGGCCCTAAACCTCCCAAACTCCCTCAAGTTTTACCCAACTTGAGAGTTTTTTTTTCCCTCACTAAAGTGTTTAAGTCCAAACAAGCTCCCCCCTTTAGGGTGGAGGAAATACCCGTAAACAATGTCACCATACTACTTTTTTTTCCGGTAACTAAGCCGTAAAATAACCGAGTTCGACTTCGAGAATAGAAAACCAAATCTAACACACTAAATGTATTTTTTTTGTGGCCTTAAATAACTAAACCCTATCATCACATATGAATACACAACAAACCACAACACCAAGAAGATACAAAGATTAATGAAATTATCAACAAACCGTTAATGAAACCACAACAAAAACTAATAGCACTTTTGAAGCTTCAACGAGTCCCTGTTTAGTGTTTACTTCCAAAACTAAAAATAGTGGAATAGAAGAGTAGAAACACTTTTAAAATGGATATTACTTATAATGGATTATGAAACAAGTATAATGATCAAAGAATATGAAAATGATAAAAGATAGATAGAAAAATATTTGTGAAGAGTTGTCTAAAAAGAAGACTTAAGGTTGCTATTTATAGACAACATTTGAAATTCAAAATCTGTCCCAACCAGCTGTCGCACAGATCCACGGATCCACCATAGCATGGATCTATCCTTTGGTTTTGCTGGATCCGTAGGGTGCAACTGGGACAGCTTTTGTCTTTTTATGATTAACCCCAAATCTAAACAAAATATTGTTTTGTACTTATAAATCTAGTTTATTAAATTATTCTAGAAGTAAAATATTTTTTATCACTAATAAGGAAAGATCTTCTAAATTTAGGAAGATTTAGAAAGATTATTTCCACTTATGGTTAAGCATATTTTTTCTTACATGATTAACATAACAAGCTTATAATTAATCATGTATTTATTTAAATCATTTGATTAGAAAAGGTTTATGCAAATGATAATATTTTTCTTTGATCATTAACTATGTTTAATAATGTCATATTCATACCTTAAGTGATTTGTCGTCGTCAAGTAAACTTTCAACTAAATAACTTGTTTAATAATGCATTATATTTGTTATTATCAAAACATGAAGATCATTAAATATAAATATTGTTTTTATGCGAATATTTGTATTAACAATCTCCTCCTTTTTGATGATGAAAAAATATAAACTCATGTGTATCTAAAAGTTACTAAATAAATATTTAGTGAATTAGTTTACATATCTTCTCCCCTTTTTGTCAAAGTAAAAAGTGTTGTAGAGGCGATCCTTGCAAGTCTTGTTTTAACGAATGCTAAGTGACTTGGTGACGAATGCAAAGTAAAAAAATAAGGACGATATTGCAAGTGCTCCCCTTTGGTGTATGCTCCCCCTTGCTTTTGGCACCAAGGAATCAAGATATGGATGCGTGCTACAAAATAAAGTTAGTAGGCAAGAAAATATATATGGCAACAACACAAGCACATATATCACAATAAGCAATCAAGTATCACCACAACAATTTCAATAATGTTAAATCCATTATAAGGGGATTTAACATAAAATTTGGCTTTAAAGCCCAACAAATAATGAAAAAATAAACTAGAAAATAAAACAACTAAAAATCTTAAATCTTGAGATAAATATCATTTTCCCATATAATCCTAAAGGTGAGGTGAAATTATAATCCGGCTACTGCGGGAAGTATGGTGGGTTTGATGAAGAGCCGAGGTGGTGTCGAATGTATGAGAACATGTAGTTGACACGGTTTCAAAGCATTTAGATCTCATGCCTTGTGGTGCTACAACATTGACAAAACATGTTGTGGAGGTGAGGCATGTCATTTGGATGAACAAAATCCAAGATGTTTGGAGGGTTGGGAAAATATTTATTTCCAAGATTTGGTGGTAGATGTTAAATGTTTTCAAGTGGAGGTGCATTGTTGTAGAGGTAAGGTGTATTGCTGTTTATGTAAACAAACAATGGTTGATTTGGTGTTATTTGCTCAAATCCCGGTGGTGGATGTGGAAACTCGGGTAGTGGTCGTGTAACACATGGTGGTGGAGATGGTTTGGAAGGGCCCGGTGGCCAATTGTCCATTTGGTGATGAGACTAGTGGTGGAAGTTCTTGAGGTTCAAGTTTTAGTAGAATGACAAATCGGAGTTTGGGTTGAGGTGAAACGTGAGTTAGTGTCGGAGACTCACTTGGAGATGATGATGAGGTGTAGTGTGTACTCTTGCTAGTGATGGATTTTGATGGAGCTTGTGGTGGTGAAAGGGATTTCTTTCTAGGAGGTGGTGATGGAGTTTTCTTATTTTGGTGTTCCTTACTAGCGGATGTGAGATTGATATAGGTTGGTGACTTGACTACCCAATGTGAGGTTTTTCTCTTAAAATTTGGTGAATTTGTTTTGGATTAACTAGTCATGGTGATGAGCTAGTGAGGTTTGTATGTGAGAATTATGAGAAATGTGAAGAAAATGAGGTTTGAGGGTTCTGATTATATGGTGAAAGTGGTGAAGTGTTTTGTATAATGGTTCTTAGATTATATGGAAAACATGTTTTATCTTAAGGTTTAAAATCCCATATAGTATCGTATAGCATGATTATAAGATAAAGTAAAAAAAGTTAAAAATCAAGAAAATTTGAATTTTGGCGCCTGGCCTGGTGATGTACAGATCCACCTAAACAACAGACGGATCTACCATATGGTGGATCCGTATATCCATGACATCTACAAATATGATCAGAACTAAATTTTTGCATCCAAGACTTTAACAAACTAGTATGCAAGCATCATAATTCATAACATAGTTATAATTAGTTCATTACACATAAACCAATATTCATGGAAAGCATTATCCTAATCATAATATCTGTAACACAAGTAATAAACAAGCACATAAAACTAACACACATGCATCAATTATTTTTTATTCTTCAAATACGTGGTGATGGTGCTGAAGTAACGGTTCAAGCATTTAAACATTCCTCTCTTTTCTCTTTAGGCATCGGTTAGGTCCTCATTGTCAAAAAGTTCCTCATAAAATTCTAAGAATGATGGTCCTTCATTTCCATAGGACGATGAAGATGAAGAGGAGGATGCCGAGGGAGAAGCTACTCTCTTTCCCTTTTCCTTAATAGGATTCCTTGAAATGTCCAAAGGATTCATGACACTTTCATGGAACATGAACCTATTAAGTGGGACAATGGCTTGAGGGTTTGTTCGGAGGATGTGATTGTAAATACGAGTCAAAAGCATAGCAAATAGTATGGGAGCATTGTTATTTTTCTTGACTTCCTCCATTCGGTAAAGAATCATGGTGGTAAAGTTAAATTTTCTTTTGATGGTTAGGTAGTAAAGCATGTAAGCGGTGCATGCGTTTACGTGATCCCTATTACCAATGGTGAAAAAGAAATTTTCTTTAAGAAAGAGTTCCCATCCCCTAAGTTTAGGACAAAGATCATCTATATAGAGTTTGTTAGGGTCTCTTTGAAGATAGGTTTTAGTGGTTCTAGGAATGCTGATGTTCTTTCAGACAAGGTCATGCTTAGGGCCAAAGAAACGACTATTAGGATGATTATCAAGAGAGTTTAGTGACCATTTACTTGTGTAAAAGGTTTCTAAAAGTATTGGAGTTTTAAAGATTTGAGATAGTTGAGATGTATCTAACTCTAAAGTGAATTGACCAAGCTTGAACTCAATGTAAGGACGTTCCTCCTCATCTCTTTTGACTTCAAGAATATGGTAGAATTCGGCTATGAATCAAGGACAAATGGGTTCATCAAGAGTGAGGAAAGGCTTGAGACCTACGGCTTGAAAAGATGGAAGCATGCTATTTGCTTCAATGAAAGATGGAGTGACGAATCTTCCTTCATGGAAGAGACGTTTTTCTATAGTACAGTAAGATTCCCTAAGATCTTCATCCATTTTTCTTGAGCGGTGAATTCTTGGTAGGTATACTTTAGTGTGTTTGTAATCCATTTGGATAAGTTATGGTATGATTTCACCTATAGATCAAATTAAAAGGACTCAATAAACTAAGCGAAGAATGATGTAGATGTTTCTATGTGTGTGTCTATATGGATAAAATGTGGATGTGTGGTTTGCTTGACTCGAACAAAGAAAAATAGTAATAATACTAGTACTAAGCAAACCTTGTCGCACAACCTATGTTTGATATTGCTCTAGTCGAATGAAACGAAAAATGCATATGAATTATGCACTTCGTATTAACATTCTTGAGACACAATGCATGATAAAAATGTTTTTGTGTTGTATTAACAATGTAGTTAAATAACACTTTGTTTTGAAAAATTCCTAGACGTGAGATTTTATTTGAAAAACACAATTTAGGGTTTTTGTTGAAAATTAATTTTCACTAACCACTTCAATTATGTAATCTTAGTGTCTACAGGAATCATAATAGTTATACATTACTATATCCTAGTCCTAATTGTGCAAAAATTGCAAGAAATATCAAAATCTCCAAATTATTTGGTTTGGTGCAAAATCAAGCCCTAGACTCAAAATTAAAAAGAAAATAAGATGAAATCACTTATAATTGGTGTTTATGATTGATGTTTTGTTGATGATCTTTATGTTTAATTGCTTTAATTGCCGATTTTGTTAGCTTTTGTTTGAGGGTTTTAGGTGTTTGGTTTGTTTGTGTATTTGGATAATGAATTATGTGGTCCCAGTTAGTTTAAACCTGGTAAGTACTCGCATTTTTTGACACACAGATCTTCCTAAATAGGGATGGATCTCCCAATAGGTGGATCCGTGGATCCGTCACATTCTTGAAAGCAGACAGAGTTGGTTTTTAACCAAATTGGGATATGGTGTTATGTTTTTGGCAATTGAAGTGTAATGTATGTATTATTAGGAGCGTGTGATTCAATTTTCAGAATCGACGTCCAAGTTTTGAGTGAATTATGCAACTTGTCGTGAATTTCCTGATGAAATTTCAACGTAGTCGATCCTACTAG
>BQNB010176488.1:0-13057 GCA_026074375.1 Tanacetum coccineum
ACGCAGCTTAGTAGTAGTCCAAAGGTGAGTACTTCTTCTCCTTTGGTTTCTCCGTCTACTATTATTAACGTGCCTCGTGAACTGAATAGTATTGATGTTGCTGCCACTTTTGGAGTTCCATTAACTACTGTTGGTGACTTGCACAAGTTAATTAATGATATTGAAGCTGGTAAACACGAGGAGTTATTATCTAGGATGACTAATGATGATCTTATGGAAACCTTGGATGCATTAGGATCTATATGTAATTCAATTCAGGCTAATTGTAATAATCTGCCTAGTAAGGATTCTCCTAGTGATCCTATTGTGCAATCGGTGGACATCAATACCAAGTCTACATCCTATGCTGGTGCAGCAGGTGCAAGCACTATGGCACAACAACAAGTTAACTCTAACTTTCGTCCCTTGGTGGCTGATCCTGCCTTTAATGGTGTTAACATCTCTATTCCCCGTAAAGTTGTCAAAAAGGTTAGTGCATGTTTAGAACATACTCTTTATGGTTACTTTATTGGAAAGAGATTGGCGTTTCCCGTTGTTGAATACTATGCTTGAAACAACTAGGGTAAACATGGGCTGAAAAGAGTCATGATGAATACAAAGGGCTTCTTTTTCTTTAAATTTGAGTGTAAGGTTGGTTTAGAAGCTGTTTTGGAGAGTGGTCCTTGGATGATACGTAACACTCCGATCATTCTCAAGAAATGGTCGATGTCTACTAACTTACTTAAAGAAGAATTGACTCGCATTCCTATATGGGTCAAATTGCATGATGTTCCGCTTCAAGTTTTTGAAGAGGATGGTATTAGCTTAATTGCTACATTCATTGGAAAACCTATTATGCTTGACTCGTACACTAGTTCCATGTGTAAGGATTCGTGGGGTAGAAGTAGCTTTGCTCGGTGCTTAATTCAGAGGCTGATCTCGTGGATAGTGTTACTATTGGTATTCCCTCTCTAATGGGGGATGATTTCACTAAAGAAACTATCCGTGTTGAATATGAATGGAGGCCGCCCAGGTGTGATGAGTGCAAGATTTTTGGTCATGTCCATGATCATTGCCCTAAAAAGATGGTGAATCCTCCTATTGTTACTACTTCTAATGTTGTTGCTTCTACTGTTGAGAAGTCTAATGATGGTTTCCAAACGGTGGGTAAAAGGAGAAAAAGAAAGATAAATCCAAGTCTACTAATGGTGATCAGTTTACTGGTCCTTCTGTTAAACAAACTGTTAGAGATGAGCCAAAAGCAACTACAATCGCACCAAAGAAGGGAGCTACTAACGTGAGTAATCCATCTAAATCGTCATCTATGTTGAAGACTGCGGATACTTCTCCAAAGAATGATAATTTCACCACATCTAATTCTTTCTCTGCTTTGAATGATGAAGAAGATGATGAAGAAGTTGAAAATGTGTATGATGAATCGGCTAATTTAGTTCCAAATACAAATACCGCTGGAAGTTCATCTTTCACGGCTGCTGTTGGTTAGCTTGTTCATTTGAGTCATTTGTTCTAGTTGCAATTAGATGTCACTAGAGTTGTAAGTGTTTATGGCATGTCATAAACACTAGATTTAGGTGTTTATCAAGCTTTTTAGCTTGAGGTTAATGTGGTATTTCAGCCACATTCCATTTGTACTTAACATTTTTGGTTTTAATATATTTTACCGGGGTAACCCTTTACCCAAAAAATAGATCTCTCTATAGCATAAATGGACTAATATAGTAATTTTACCATAGATAGGCTTAATAGTTGACATATACAACTTTTCTAACTGTTCTTGTGTTGCGTTTAAGGTCAAAACAGTTTTGTGATGGTACGACAGATCATGATAAAGGACCAATATGCGGAAGACCATTAGCATTGAGCTTTCAACGCTCAACTGGGCTTCTTTACATAGCCGATGCCTATTTTGGTGGTCCTACTCGCGGCCTGGCTACTCAACTTGTCGGCGGTTTTAAGTTTCTTACAGGTGTTGATGTGAACTCGATAACAGGTGATGTTTACCTCACCGATGCTAGTTTGGCTTATGAAATAAGGTAACTCAATTACTCGTTGAACATGCTTTGTTTTATAATACAATGTTTCATGCAAAATGTCTCTTCGCTCTAGCTTCCATCCATGAAAACCTTGACCTCTAAGTTGTTTCAGGCTCAAATGATTTTTAGCAACAAATGTATCAATGGAAGATTTAAGATATGAAGAAGACGTCTCTTTCACCTTAATTATACTGACTAAGCTCTCTTTCACTAGTCCATTTTTATTGACATATTGAAAAACAATTGCCATTTGTTCTTTTTTGGTTACATCACTAAACTCGTCAACAAACAATGCACATACATCATCGCCAATTTCTTTAAAAATGATTTCAAGTACTTCGACTTTCAAAGCAAGTTAGCAATTTTTTTGAATCTTAGAGACAATAATTGGCAGTTCTTCGGGCCCTTTTAATAACACCGACGCTGATATTCTTATCTATATTTCTGATTAAACTTTAAACAATCTAAATAGTTCCTTTAAAAATAAAAGTTACTTTTTCATCATGGGCAACGAAATGACAATTCCACCATTCAAGCAATATCCTAACAACAATAAGCTGAAACCATGTAATCTTTTCTTCGCCTATTAAATGCAACATCACTAATTGGTCTTGACACATTAGAGCTTCACGTTTTCTAATGCTCAATTGTGGAAACTATTAAAATCACCTACATGACGATTAAATCTCTGTTTTGTTCCAACTATTAAAGCCGTTGTTTATACCATTTGCTTCATTCCTGACCTTTTTGCATTTGATATCCTACTCTCTAATAAGTAACAACATAAGGCAAGAATCTTTTCCTGCCTTTACACTATCCCAAACCAATTAAATATAAAACAAACCAGACATGGTATAAAACGTTTGATCTTGCTCAATCCCGGATAATTGTTCTTTTGAAATCCAGACCACGTGGTTGACAATGTTTTTCTACGCTCCTAATATTATCGCCTTAATGTATTCCTTTGATTTTCGTTATATTGTAAATTCTTGGTCTATCGATAGGATCCCCAGCAAGAACATTCAAGGATCTGGTCACCAATTAATAGTATGTGTAACTAGGACTTTCCACATAGGTTTTCTTCCACTAACATAATTGGTGTTGATGAAGACTGGGTTTAATTTCATGATTATATTATGCTTATCCATATATATAGTTGTAACTTCATATAACACAAACAAATCTATTGTTTATGAGTTTATCAACTGGACAAAAGACAAAGTAAAAGTTAGATAAAGTAAAAGTTATACAAATTTAAACAAGGCAAAGTAAAAGTATGAATCTACTGAAGTAATCAGCAAATACATTCGTTTACTATACATGTTCCGCAAAATAATGAAAACACTAAACTTGAACAAAGTATAAATAACACAAAACCAAACAAAGCTACTGCCATTGTTTATTACCAATATCCTTATCTTTTTTTTGACAACAGCTTTATTAAACGACTAACAATGAGCAAGAATTAGACAATTACAAGAATACGGGTTTTT
This sequence comes from Tanacetum coccineum, assembly GCA_026074375.1. NCBI lineage: Eukaryota > Viridiplantae > Streptophyta > Magnoliopsida > Asterales > Asteraceae > Tanacetum > Tanacetum coccineum. The sequence goes on from BQNB010176488.1 coordinate 3,527, forward strand.
TGAGCCAGATCTATCCATTGATCGGAGGCTTTATACATGCTAAACTATACACCAAAATAAGAATTTAGAAACAATGTATCAAAAAATCCTCCGCCTGTGAAGGAGTATCCTTCTCGAAAAAATCTTGTTTACGGAAGATCCAAACCACCACCATAAACAATAAAATGCCTCTTCGAAAACACCGCTGTGAGATTTGCTGAAGCCTACAGAGAATACCAACCAAGTGTACCCATTTCCTCATATGAAGAAACATCAACGTAATCCACATTCCACAAGACGATATTTTCTAGTTCCAATTGTCTAACCAAATTACATTGGAAAAAAAATATGACAAGGAAAGATTCTGCCCACTGGTACAAATAGGGCAAACTATCGAGTCAATTTTCCAATACGGCGACGAGATATTTCATTCTAGTGCAGTCCATCATATTTATTTAATCCAGCCTGATGTTATACACTCTTAAGGAAGGGCACAGATTAACCCATCTCGTAGCCACGAGTGAATAACAGGAAAACAATTTGCATCAATCACTGCCGAATAGACTTCACCGAAAACTCCCCTGAATTTTCAAGCACCAAACGAACCTTTCAACAGCATATGAGAGGGTAATCGTGCTAACCAAACCTGGAGAGATTGTCGATTGAAATTCTTCCACACCACTTCTCGGATTCTGACGAAAGGAGTTAACTAAACTATAATCATCAGTTTCATGTGAATAGTTACATTCTGATGCCTCTCCAACGCGTACAAACGAGGGAATACATCATTCAGAACGCCTTCATTATGCCATTATCTTCAAAAACGAATGTATTGTCTCTATTTCCTATTCTTGATCCGAAATATAAGCACATATGTGACAAACCGATTGATCTGTAACTTCTTCACTCTCCTCCTCGCACAATAGAGGTCCACCGTGAATCTGAAAACCCCTCTCACATCAAATCAAGACCCCCCCCTAAGACCTGAATGGGCCTTAATCACGCTAAGCCCATAAACAAGAGATTTATGTGCAAAAAATCGCCAAACCCATTTGCACATTAAGCCTCTATTAAGCGCATAAAGACTGGAAACCCCCAAACCCCCTCTTTCTTTAGCTGTGAGAACCTTGTTCCAATTGCACCATGATTCTTTTTTTACTTCTCGACGGGATCGTGACCATGGAAAAAATGACTCTGAATGGATTCCACAAATGGAGAAACACTCGTAGGACTTATATATATACATATGGAAGATCGTCGTCGATCCTAAACACCGTTTAAGAAGAGTAAATCGACCACCATAATAACGTTTAAGCTTCCAATTCGACAAACGGACCTGATTTTAAACAATGACCATCTTTCTAAGTGTGCACATCTAGAATATATTTCACCAACTTCGTACTAAAAAAAGTAAAGGAGATAATGAGAACAAGGCACCACGAAGTTTAGAAGCCGCACTCTTAATTCTGTCAGCGTCCACGTGAATACCCATAATCTTGCTTTTGCACAAATTTATCCGAAGACCAGAGACACGATAAAAGCATTCCATCACATGAACAAGGGTGTCAATATTAGAATCATTCCATTGCCCAAGAAATATTGCATCATCCGCATAGAATAGATGTGAAATATTTAGCGATGAGCTAAGCTTAATACCATTAAACATGCCCACATCCTGCCATATCGATAAACGATATATGTAACTTTTCCATTACAAGAAGGATAAATAAAAAAGGGATAGCGATCACCTTGCTTTAAGACCTTTGTAGAATTAGAATTCCTCCGTAGGACTCCCATTGACAAGAATTGAGCCTTTAGACGAATTAAGGCAGTTTTGAATCCATCATCTCCATTGATACAAAACCACTTTTAACCAATATATCCATACCAAGAAATACCATCGCACCGAATCGTATGCTTTCTCAAAGTTGACTTTGAAAATAAAAAAAATAAGAAAATAAATAAAAGAATAAAATAAAAATAAGAAAAAAAAAAAAAAAGAAATACAAAAAAAAATCAGAAAATAAAAAATAAAAAAAAAAAAAAAAAAAAAAAAAAAATAAGAAAATAAAAAAAAAAAGAAAAAAAAAAAATAAAAAAAAAAGTACAAAAAGAAAAAAAAAAAATAAAAAAATAATAAAAAAATAAATTAAAAAATAAAAAAAAAAAAAAAAAAAAATAAATACAGTAACTAAATAAAAAAAACAATAAAATAAAAAAAAAAGCAGGGATATTTGTATATTTTATTTCCTATCCTACGACACCAAATTGCATAATCTCAGTAAAGGAAAATGAACGGTCAAGATTTGTCTCTACGCTCTCCGAAATGAAAGCCGATTTGAAACCTCATTTACAATATCCCCAAAACTCCAAACAAGACAATTAGTCAAAGAATTTGGTGATAATCCTTATATAAACTACTTCCAATCAAGCTATTACGGCGCGAAAATCCTTACAATGTTGGCATCGGGATTTCAGATGGAGATCAAAGCAATAAACGTCGAATTACATCCCTTCGGGATTTCACCACATGTGAAAAAGTACTTAATCGCCTCAAAAACATCGTTTTCAATAGTCGACCAAAAGTGTCGATAAAATCCAAATGTGAAACCATCTGGACCCGGTGATTTGTCTGTTCCGCAATCCCACACCGCCCTTATTAACCTCTTCTTTAGAAACCATACACTCAAGGTCTTTCTGCTGATCAGTCTATAATGTTGAATTCGGAAAAGCATATCAATTATGAGCGATTCTGGAATCCGGAGGCTATCAACCTATTTTCGAAAGTGATGAAAAATTCCTGATTCAACATGGCCTTCGATTATCAAGTCCACGTTTCATTTATCATAAACCCCCAATATTCAATTGCTACTTCTTGTTAAGCATGCCATGAAAAAACTTTTGTATTCTCATCTCCTTCAAAACATACCATTTGATCTTTACCTTTTGAGCTAGCTTCCGAAGCTTGGGCCTATTCACAATGCTGTAATTTTACAGAATCTCAAACGATTGTTAACAATCTCGTCCGAAATTCATTACCATTATCAATCAAGTCATCCAAGATCGTATATTTCCTTGAAATTAGTAACAGAACCTTTTGGAATTGTTTCTGTAAATCTGCATACCAACTCGTATTATCCCACCAGTGAGGAACTTCAACTTACCATACAATTACCATAATCATTTGAATCATCCCCAGGAGCATCTTTCCAATAATCGTAACAAATTATCAAACCATCCACATCAACAAAAGTGACAAAACCGAAAAACGGAGTTGGGCCATAATCAAAAAACACTTCACGAAGTAAAATAGGACGATGATCCCAGAGAAATCTATCCAGATTACTACACTTATAACAGGACATGTGTTTAACAAATTTTCTGAACGAGAAACCTATCTAACTCGCTCATTTTAAGCGAATTTGTGGCACCTAAGTAATGCAACTTCCACCAAGATGAACTCTTCAATACCATGCATTAATAATAAAATTATAAAAAATATCCCTCACTATAAGCATTGAATCATCCCAAATCTGTCCGATTTCTATATCTGAACTTCGTTAAAATCTCCCATACATAACAACTCACCGCCCACTTGGTTCGTACCATGAGAAAGATAATCCCATAATAGCCGATATCTCTACATCATTTGGCGCATATACCACAACAATAAGGAATATCCATTCCCCGATTTAATCCGACACATCACGAACAAGTGACAAAATAATCCGACACAATAACACTGTCCTTAACGAAACGAATATTGGTCCAAATACAAAGAATCCCTTCCCAGAATTACCATAAGTCCACTATGAACGAATCAAAGTTCACAATACCCCAACAGAGTCCTCACCACTAATAAATCAATAGACCCATCTTAGTTTTTCTTTTAACCCTCCATGAAACTCACTTTATTCTTATTATACAACATCCTTTAACCCAAATTCTTTTTAGCCTTTTGGGCTAAGGCCTGAAACATTAAAGACTGACAATTCATCTATAACCCCGATCCCTCTCTTGAGATTCAATTATTTTGGTAGATCATACACAACAAATAACCCATCCCATATTAAACCTCATTGTTTATACCCACATTCGACAATTTCCTCCATGACACTTAAGATAGATCACCAGTAGTGTATTCAGACTATCTTGAATATCTTGAACTGAAGAATTAAGTTTTAGCACCATCACTATTCCTGTTATCTTACACGTTCAAACCTGATGCACATAATCCATTATCACTATTTAACTGATTATTACTTATATCTGGAACCAGATCATCCTTTGACTTTGAACCACTCTCTCCACACTAGGAGTAAAACCGGAGATATTTGAGGCAAGGATTCTCATCATTGACCTCCCCGAATTACATCAATTTTACTCTATTTTTATTTAAGAAATAGAGTATAAACCAAAAGATCCTCCGATATGGCCATCTCTTTCATGCATCAAAATCTCAAAAATTGTTTCAGGCACCTCAGAAGCACCATTATCCTCTCCATCAATATGTAAACCAAGATCTGACTGTTCACTGCACAAAACTAAAGGGGTGTAAAAACACGATAAAAGAGACAAAAGCTGTAGAAGATCCATTCATATGATCATCATCCTCGAACGTCTTCGGAGAACTCGGTATCCAGCCGGTAGCTTCTTTAGCTCGAATCCAATGCACGTACCTTTCAAATTAATTTACATTTTCACATATGTTGGACATATCTTCGTGTGAATGCATATCCCTTTGAATGAAAAATAATCTGTAATAGTTTTTTGATGAAGTAGATATTGAGGACTCGTCACGTCATGGTCATCAACATCAATAGTTCACCCTACTTTGTAACTATCTTTTTAACGTTTTTCCTGACCAAAACGTAAAAGGATTCCTTCAACATCCACCCAAAAATTCTAGCCTCAGGAGTGGAAGTCCAATGAGACGACTTGACGTAACACCGCAAAACCAAGACCCCACGCCTACAATGTCCCGAAATAGTTTCCTTTGGCCGTTAGTGTTATCGAATTCAAGTAAAACCCATAATTCTCCCATAAACGCACACATATGTTTACAAAACCTTGCGTTACACAGACCTTCTTAAGGTATGATAGTGACCACTACTACAAAAACAGCTTTAAAATACGACCCCACGACTATCCCACTGGAAAAAATCTCGTGTGAAATTTCCCACGAAATACCCACAAATTACCCACTGAATTGGTGTAAATTGTTGACCAAGTTTTCGTGTGAAATCCGTGGCAAATTTCACACAGATTTGCCACTATTCTTGTTGATTCGACATCCGTGGGAAAACTGTGGCAATATCACACATAAATGCCATGGCAAACAGATTTCACCACATATTTATTGACTATCGATTATTAAATTGCAATGTGGTAAAAACAAATTTCACACGATTATGTCCGTGGGAAAGTCGTGGGTAATTTCCCACAGATTACCCACCAAGTTGATAAATCCGTGGGAAATACGTGGGTAATTTCCCACAGATTTCCCACAAAAATACCGTCTTTACGTTTCTGCCTACTTACACATTCCCACGTTACTTAGTATGTGTTTATATGTGTTTGTAGTTTAATATCATATGTGTTTGTTGATTAACGTAACTATTTATGTGAGTATCGCAAGTATACGTGTTGGTTTAGGTATAACATTTGAGTAACAAATCCATTACTTTGTATTAGAAGAACGACACGTGTGGAGTATTCCACATTCGTTTATGACATTTCATTGTATTCATGATGTTTATATTGTAAGTATAAACTGAACTTGTATACTCCTGAAACTGAGTAACCATTTCGTTAAAAGTAAAAGAAAACGAATAAGTCCGTTTAGGAAAGGTCATGTAATTTCCCACAGATACCCACGCCAAATTTATAATCCGTGGATAATACCTGGGTAAATTCCCATAGATTTCCCACAAAAAACCGTCTTTACGTTCCTGGCTACTTGACACATCCACACTTACTTATATGTTTCTATGTATTTGTAGTTTAATATCATATGTGTTTGTTGATTAATGTAACTATTTATTTGAGTATCGCAAGTATACGTGTTGGTTTAGGTATAACTTTTTGTATAACAAATCAATACGTGTGTATGAATATCTAGACGTGTGTGTTCCACATGTGCGGTTTTATTACATTCATTGTAAGCATTGAGTTTATGTTATGATAAGTTATACGAACTTTTATACGCCTGAACGTGTACCATATATCGATAAGTAAAAGAAAACAATTATGTCAATGGGAAAGTCGTGTGTAATTTCCCACAGATTACCCACCAATTTGATAAATCCGTGGGAAATACGGTAATTTCCCATAAGAGATTTCCCCACAAAAATATCGTCCTTTACGTTTCTGGTCCTACTTACACATTCCCACGTTACTTAGTATTGCGTTCGATAATTGTTTGTAGTTTAATATCATGATGTGTTTGGTTGATTAATGTAACTATTTATGTGATAAACGCAAGTAAACGTGTTGTATTTAGTATAAACCTTGTGTAACAAGAAGCAATTACAGGTGTATGAATAACTACAACGATGAGTTTCCACCAAGTGCAATTATGACAATTCATATTATCATTGGATGTTTAGATGTAAGGTACACGAACTATATACGCCTGAACAAGTAACCATATCTGGCAAAAAGAAAAGAAAACGATTATGTCCGTGGAAAGTCGGGGGGTAATTCCGCACAATTACCCACCAAGTGAATAAATATCCGTGGAAATACTTGGGAAATTTCCCAAGAAATTTTCCCAAAAATATCGTCATTACGTTTCTGCCTACTTTACAAACATATCCAACGTAACTTTAGTAATCGCGTTTCATATGTGATAAATATGTGTTGTAGTTTAATATCATCTGAGTTTGGTTGATATAAATGTAAACTATTTAGGTAGTATCGCAAGTAATACTTGTTGATTTAAGTATAACCTTTTGTGTAACAAATCAATTACCGTGTGTAGAATATCTACACGTGTGTGTTTCCATCATGTGCGTTATGACATCATTGTATGCAATTGATGTTTAGTATGTAAGAAGCACGAACTGAAAATACGCCTTAACATGTAACCATATCTGGCAAAAAGTTAAAAGAAAACGATATATGATCCGAAGGGAAATTTCGTGGTAATTTCCAACAGATTACCCACCAAAGATAATAAATCCTTGGAAAAATACTGTGGGTAATATCCCACAGATTTCCACAAACAATAAAATCGTCTTACGTTTTCTGCCTACTTACACATTCCCACGTTACTTAGATGTTGTTTATAAGTGTTTGTAGTTTTAATATCATAAAGTGTTTGTTGATTAACTAACTATTTAGTGAGTAATCAGAAAGAACAAACTTTGGTTTAGGTATAACCTTTTGTGTAACAAATCATTACGTATGTATGAATATCTACACGTGTGTGTTCCACATGTGCGTTTATGACATCCATTGTATGCATTGATGTTTAGTATGTAAGTATACGAACTTGTATACGCCTGAACGTGTAACCATGTCGTAAAAGTAAAAGAAAACTTTAGTCCTGGAAAGTCGTGGGTAATTTCCCACAGATTACCCACCAAGTTGATAAATCTGTGGGAATAAACCCGCACAAAGTAAAAATAAAAAATTAACGGCCTACAACAACGCGCGAGACATAAGCTCATATAAGAAAAAAACAAACTATTAAACATAAGGCCGAAAAAATAAACCCGCACAAAATATTAAACATAACGCCGCGCAACAACGCGCGAAAAATTAACGCTCTGCAACAACGCACGGGTAACCATGCTTGTTTTTACAGGATAATGAATATGTATAGAAAAAATGATAGAACAATAAAATATACAGTAAATTATTGGAAAATACAAATTTTGACATCAAAAACTACTAAGAAAAATATAACACGTAATAAAAAAAACAGTAACATTAAAAGATCATTTTAATGAGATAAGCTTCTATGTATTGTTTGGCATTAATAATATGTTTTAGGGAAGCATATTAACCCTTGGATACATCCCACAGATTGCCAACATGTAACTTTCAATGAGTAAGATGATCCACAACAAAAACAAATATTTATTTTCTCTTCACATACACACTTTGAATTTTTTATCAAACAAATATTTCATCACACCTAACATTTCTCCTTTGGTTAATCTCCTTCACAACTGAATATCAAAAAACATAGATCCACTCTTTCACCTCTCTCAAAAATGAATCTGACACGAAATAACCATTAAAAAACTTCCTGGTCTTTTTAAGGTAATTATGTTTCGTGGCTTTAGATCTCGTAATGAAATATCAGGTAGGTTTATATTTCGTTTTTTAATTGTTATAGATTGATGAGGTATCAAACTTAGATCTTGTTTAATGTTTCCTTTAATTTTCGAATCTTTTTGTGTGTTTGGAGTTTAAGTTTTATTTGTAGTTGTTGAAGATTGATGTTGTTCGGAGATGGGATTAGGACGTGGTTGATGTTCTTGAGCTCATCAACAACATTCTTGAAATCTCGAACGTCTTCTTTTGATGTATGAAGTACTTGAAAATGACGTATCGGGAAATGATTCGTCGGGATCCACATGACTGGATGGAAAATCAAGTAAAAGAAAAGTTATGATTTTTATCTTGTGACTATCTGTTGTAATGTTAGAATACAAGATTTATATAGATGTTGAATTTGTGTAAATTGAGCCATGGATTGATGTATTGATTCTATTTAGTTTAGATACCAGATGTATGAATTGTATGACTTTAACAGCGAGATTTTCTTTGGATTTAAGATATTTGTTACAAAAATACAATAAGAATTGTTATTAAGAAATGGTTTCATCATATGCAATATTAAATGTTTAGTACAATATTGAATATTTGTGGAAAATTGTTGGTAAAAAATATGGGAAATCAGTGGGAAATAACTGTGGGAGATCTGAGGCAAAAATTGTTGGTAAAACATGTGGGAAATCAGTGGGAAAATATTCGTGAGAAATCAGTGGGAAATAACTGTGGGAAATCTGTGGCAAAAAAAAAGCGGAATATATGTGAAAAACGATTGCTAGAAAATGTGGAAAATCCGTGGGAAATCAAACCCACGGATTATCCACGGTAATATCCGTGGGAAATAGTCAACGTTCCGTGGGAAAATCAGTGGGAAAATATTTACCCACGAGGGTTTTTGCATCGGAATAATTCCGTGGGAAATCCGTGGATAAGGGCCCTTACCCACGGGGTTTTCCACGGATTTTACCGTGGGAAAAACCAGTTTGTGTAGTAGTGCATCCTTTGCTTTCTAACAAATCACACATATTTTGAACATCCAAATCAATACATTTTTTTCACACTAATATTTATATAGAACTCCAAAAGATCCATCATTTTTTTCATTGAAAATTACACATCCTTAGATTTTCAACCATATATCACACATAATATTTTAACATTTAAATCATACGGTTTATACATAGAAGCTGGAGAAAATCGAAAAAAAAATAATAGTGAAATTCGCTTGATAAATCACATGTGATACATCACTAATCTCTAAGTTAC
>BQNB010176489.1:0-13057 GCA_026074375.1 Tanacetum coccineum
TTGGGTCGAAACAAAGCCTAAAGTTGACCCAACATGGCAGTCTTAACACAGTGTAAAATGACAGATTTTCGCCTAACTTTGGGACCTTCTAACTTCGTCAATACTTGACAAAAACTAGTGATTCCAGGGGCAAAACAATTTATACATGACCTACTTACGAAAATAATCAAGTTTTGATTTTATACACAGCCCCTAGTGGCCGAATTATGTACTCAAAATTACAAGTGTGGGCTGCGTTCTTTTGTTTTAAAAGTTTAGTATATGTCTTTTCGTGTTACTTAGCCAACGAGCCCAAGCCACAATGGCTGCCATTCCACACCTATAACCCTCGCATAATCATGGCCCGTGTTTCACTAATCACTTACAAGTTTTATGGGGTTTTACTATATATTCGACATATATAAAGAAGTGAACAAAGTAGGTTTTATTTTTAACAAATTTTCAAGCACACAACTAAGACACACAAATTGCATAATAAAGATAATAGCAAGAAGTTATTCGCTCTCGTAAAGGTGCTAAAGTCCCACAAGCGAGCTCTCGCTTGGAAACTTTCTGACATTCAGGGTATCAACCCGGAATTTTGTACCCACAAGATTCTTATGGAAGAAGACTATGCACCAGCGGTCCAACATCAAAGAAGAGTAAATCCAAAAATCCACGATGTTATTAAAAAGGAGGTTGAAAAACTTCTCGAAGCTGGATTGATTTACCCTATCTCCGACAGTCCCTGGGTTAGCCCGATACATTGTGTACCAAAGAAGGGAGGAATGACTGTGGTAGTGAACGAGGAAAATGAGTTGATTCCAACTCGTTTGGTTACCGGATGGCATGGTTGAATAGACTGATGGAAGTCTTTATGGATGACTTCTCGGTCTTTGGGAATTCTTTCCAAAACTGCCTCTCCCGTTTAGACCACATGCTTCAAAGGTGTGAAGACACCAACTTAAGTCTTAAGGGGCCTTTCTGCAATAGGTACTTATGCAATTAGTTCACAATCGGGTCCAGCAACCATAAATCACTTGTGTTCAATTTATAAAACTAGCATGTATCTCCCTCGCGGGGTTTATGAAAACATTTATAAGTAGAAAGGCGAGGCTATGAACTCACCGTAGGAACAATTAGATCAGAAGTGAGACGTTTCTTGAACGAGCGGGTAGCACTCCTAAGCACCTCCTAAAAGGCGTGACGCGACTTAGTACGTAGAAAGTAACAATACGTAAAAATTAAGCAATGATCATGAGATGTGTTTACGAGATAAGCATGGCATTCCACAAGGACTTCCTCAAATCCTTTTTAACCCCAAAATGACATGTGACCTGGTCTTATAGGCAATTGAACATCCACTAAGTTTCGGCTTTTAATTTTTATCTTATCACGGTAAACTATACGTTTTTAAATTCTTTGACTAGACGTAAAATCTCAATTTCTGATTTTAACTCGACTTCACGGACTCATATCTCCTAGCTCACAAATGTTCTATATGTGAGGCTTTCACCCCTGGAAATCTATTTGAGTCTAGTTTCCAAAAATGCCAGCCTCATAATTTACAAAGTTCGTACCCATGTGAAAAGACTGTTTTACCCCTGGTTGTCCAAAACAGAAAGTTTATAAAATTTTTACCCTTTACTAAAATGACCATAAATCCCAAACCATGATAGCAATGAAGGTGAGGCCAAAAGCTATGGCTTCCTTAAGATGTCTACTACTGACCCAATCTTTAAAATCTATTATTTTATGGCAAAAATTTGGAGTTTAACTCGTATTCTAATCACATGTCCAGATTTGACCTATTTTCTTGTTTTGGCCATAACTCACTCATCCCAAGGAGTTGGTTGAGCATCCAACTATCCTATGATGCTAAGACATGCATCTTTCCAGTCATGTAATTTAATCATAGGCTCCAAGCCAAAATATTTTTGCTATAACCCGTTTTTGCTACTGTTCCAAAACAGTCCCTATTTTTCACTCTAAAACCTATCCAAACATCAATCCTAACTCTAATCAACCACATGCAATGCCATCCCAAGCTCTTAACACAACTCATCATCATATAAATATGTATTTCCAGAATCAAACTTCCATTTTCATGGATTAAAACTTAAAAGAAAACAAGAAATAAAAAGATTAAGAGATAACCTCACTAGAAATGATTTAAACAAGAAAATCAAGATCAACACTTGCTTCTTTCTTGTTAGGGGCTGAAGTAGAACCAATATAACACCCAAGATCTTTCACCCTAATGCTTTATAACACTTTAAATAACAAGAATCCAAGATCCAACCTAGTCTTGATTCAAACCTTCCATTAAAACCTTAATAACTTCTTCAAAAGTTCAAGAAAAGCTACCAAATTTTGCAAGCAACACTAGGGTGATGTTATAATGAATAAAAGGAGTATGAAAATGAGATGAGAAATTTTGTATGATGGTGGTGGTGGTGAGTCTAATTTCGGCAGCAATGGGGAGGAAGATAAGAAGGATAGATTTTTATTGAAATGAGAAGTTTTTGCATGTATGGAAATATAAAATGTGATAATGAGTTATAGAAAAGAGAAATGTGTAACTGTGATTGTATGTGGGGATGGAGAAGCCGGCCATTGGCCTAGGGATAGGAAAAATATTTTTTTTTTGATTTTTTTTAGTTTACAAGTTTTATTTAAGTGTGGTGTAAAATTTAATTTATTAAAGGTAAGGTTTTAGGTAAAAACGCGAGTTTTAGCAAGAAATTTTCGTAAACGCGAAACATAACGGAAAAATGAAAATGATGAAGATTATAATCATCGATGCTTAACGTAGGATTCGCCGATTCTTTGTAAACGTCGCGTAAATTACAATCGTAAGCCCTAATTTCTTCCTGTTTTGTCGTGAGTTCATATTTCAACATAAAAATGAAAATTATATTTAATACTCGAGAATAAAATAACGACCTGAATTTGACGGATTGTCACACAATGTCCAAGAATCATCAAAGACGGACATTGTTTACAACTGCTGTAAATCCCGACATTTGTTTGCACCCGACGTAAATCACATAAGGTATGTACAAACAAATTAAACTTGTAGGATGATCAAAGAAAAATATTTTTTTCTTAACCATTACATTTCTACAAAAGTATTTTTCACAAAAATAAATAAACACAAAATACTTTTTAATAAAAGAAATGTTTTATTTAAATATAAAATTTGAAATCTGGTTTTCCCCCCAAAATAGAAGCTTTTATACCAGATACAACCTTCCCCACAAAAAGACAAAAAATGGAGCGTAGTCTAGTGGCGGCCCCCTAATATATCTGGGGCCGCCGGGACCGCCGTTGCCAGACTGTCAGCTTTCAGCTCCTATAAATAGTGGGTCATCTCCAACTGATTTCACAACCCTTTTGCACGAATTTCTCTCAGTTCTTTCTCTCTCTAGATCTCACTAAATCTCTCTAAATCTTTGATCATTTAACTTGTTTAATCTTGTTTAAATGTGATCCAATCTTTTACTCTTTCCTTCTTCCCTCAAGTGCAAGAGAAGAACTTCGGTCATCTTCAAGATCCGAAGTTATGTAGTTTAGTTAGTCCATTTGTAACATTTGTTACATATAGATCGAGTCCATGTCTTCCAATCTTTAGTAGTGTGTAGATCCAAATGATGTATATATTTGGATGGGTTTATTATGGGTTGGTTAGTATTTTAGGCCTTAAAATACATTGGTGAAGTGGTAGATTGGTTCTAGCTAAGATTAGGACTCGACATTTAGCTTAGTGTCGGAAAATAATGTAAGCGACGTGGTTTATGTGTTTAGGCCATAAAACACAAGGTTTGTTATGTTGGGCCATAAAACATAACGGGTTTGGTTGTACCCGAAGAAGAACTCGACATCTAGCTTAGTGTCGCTTCGTTGTCGGAAAATAATGTAAGCATGAGTTAAGGTCTTTCTCCTCAGAAAGGGTGAGCTTATTGGATTACGTGAAGGAACTCTCGTGTGGATATCTGTGGAGGGAGTGGTGTAGGGGCGAAGAAGGAGCTTCATGACCCGAACCACTATAAAATCACAGTGTCGGTTGGCATTTTCTTTTACTTTCGCTTTACTTATTCTTTACTTGACATTTACCGCTTTATTTTATACTTGCATTCGTGCTCATGATTGTAAGTGATTGGTTATGTAGATGCCTGTTAGTTAGTTGTGTAGCTTTTTGTTGCTATTATTATGAATCGTCGGTTATATTGTGAGAATTGCGTTAGCTATGTAAAACCTATTATCACACTTCTAATATTGAAGTCATAACTTGGATCGGGTAATTGCTACTAATGATATAGTCCGGAAAATCCTCTTCTGGTGGCGCGGGTCCCTATAAATTAGGCGCCCCTGATGTACTTGGCGGCCCCATATATGTATGGACCGACGGTAGATAGGGTGATGTAATCTTTGAATCTATTAAAGTTCTTTCAAATAAAACGTATTTACCCCCCCCCTCCCCCCCCCCTCCTACGGTTTCCACACAATTGGTATCCGAGCCACAATCGCTCTTGTTTTCAAAACAAATGGTTTTTTTAAAATAAAGTTTACGATCTATGTATCAAATTACCCCTTGAAGGGTGACCAAATTATGAAAAATGTGTTTTGTTGTTTGATTTGTACTAGTTTTGTCTATATTAAATATATTTCGTTATACCTAGCTTGAAGGATAATTTCTCAAAAGAACTTGGAGACGTAGTCAATTATGTTTGTCTATGTCCGTTAGAGTAGAATAATGATGTCTAAAACTCGAAATTTATATGAAGGTCAACTCTTTTTAAAGTCATATGTTCTAACAGTTAAGTTACAAATTGTTTTTGAACACAATAAACGTATGTTTTCGGGTACTGGAGGCGGTCCCATCTAATGTTCAGGCGGCACCCAAATATTTCTGGGGGCCGTAACCTTTATGGGGGCCGCCTTTCTGTTTTCGTTCAGGTTTTTGGCAATTTTCTGAAAATCATATTAAAATCAACCGTTTAAGTCCGTAGAAGTCGTGCACCCGCCATTTCGATGTATCGAGTCTTGGTTCATTTAAAAATAACTTCCATCAGTATTTTTTCTAACTTAAGTGAGTCAGAAATACAAAATACTATATTGTGCGTTCTAATAACTATATGTTTCGGTTTGAGTAAAAATGTAGTTTTACATTTTCTTTCAACTCGAGCATTATAGTCACTTATCCTTGAAAACATTGATATTGATTCATTCTTAAAATGGAGAGGAAACTATTTTTGTTTTTAAATAAAATCAAGCTATGTATACATTGTTATATCTAATACACAAAACGACGACGAATATCCTTATGTGTATGCTAGATGATTATGTATGTTTACTTTTGCTTAATCTTGTTAATAGTTAGTATTATAGTAATCATTACATTTGTAATTGAGCTTATTTATATATTTATACACATTTTCCTTGTATGCTATTTGTATGTTACTTGTTTTGTGTATTGGCATATTGGCATAGTATAACTATATTTCAAGAGTTAAATAAACATCTTGTAGATTATTTTGTTTTGTTGTAACCCATTTAGAAACGAGAGTATAATTTAGTTTGTCAAGTGTGTGAAAAAATAATGTCCTTAAGATAATTGTGAAATTCCGTCATAAAATTTTCCAACACATTAACTCTTTCCAACATGATGTCTAAATCTTTTATGTCTTGCTTTGTTTGGACCTTGGGTTGGTTAAAAAATGAAATTATCATATTTAAGTACATTAGTATTTAAGTAAAAAAATTGTTTTTTTTTGTTAAACTTGCTTATGCTTGCCATTGTTCCTAACGCTCCTCACTATAATTATATTCTTTTTTTTTTAATTTTAGTATTTTACATAATAAATCTTGTTTTGTATTAAACTGTTAGAAAAATCATTTTACAACTAATAAATGTCAAAACTAGGCATACGATGAATAACAACAAATGTTTTTCGCACATGCAAAATTTATAGAAAATCTTGAAGTAAGAAAATTTACTTGTCATTATTACATACACTCACACTTACAACTAGTCTTAGGATTAATGGAACACACTATGAAAATCTTTATTTATCTTCTTTTAAAAGAGTGTTCGTGAGGGTCAAGAAAGATTTTAAATATATATCAACTCATTATTCAAACTATGATTGATATTATTATCAAATCTAATTGACAAGTTTTTTGAGCATGGTCAAGAAATTGGATTTTATTTGTCTAGCTTTGCAGATTATCTTCAAAACTGTAAACAAGATAATATTATCTTATAAACCTACATACCCAATCACACTCGATTGATTTGAAAAAACCATCGGACATCCTTTTTTAAGACGATAAGATATGGCAATCTAACATAAATCAAAATTGTGTAGATGATGTCATATTGAGGTTACATTAGTCCAATTGGTTTTTGTGTTCCAAATGTTGTGGCATAATATTGCATAAAATACACCAACTGAGTAGCTAGGATTGACGACTTGTATGTCTTGTCCAATAATATTCAAGTAATTTATCTTGCAATGCCAATTGGTAATGTCATCTCTCTGAAAAAGGCCAAACATGAGAAAAGCACATACTTAAGTAACTTTGCATCAAAACAATTCCAATAGCACAACTCAAAACTTCAATTTCTATTCTCATCATTACTGTCTCTCTTACTTAACTAAAGAAGTATAAATATTTATTCTTCACTAAATAAGAACCCTTTAACCTTCGAAGGTTCATGGACTAGGGAATATTGATACATATTACTTATAACATAAATTATGTGCTTTCTTTAAAAGTGTTCGTAAGAGGATTTCAAATCATGAAGTTGATTATTATTCAAACGATAATCTATCTCTCTTTTAAACTCACAACTTACAAATTTGGAATATGAACATGAAATCGAGATTAGGATTTATATAGATCACGGAAATATCAATCAAATGACCATAGATATTTTTCCGTATCTACATGTTTAACCATCCTCGGTTATTACATGAAATCACGAAGTCGATTGCAAGACAACAAGATTAGTCATCAAATTGCAATTCACACTTGCATTGAGGAGTTTCATTGAGTCTAAAGTGTTCAAATGTTGTGTTATTAGCTATGGTCAAATTATACATGCTAAACTTAACACACTCTAAGTAGGATTGACGACTTATGAATTTCCACCGGGAGGAAACTCATAAGTACTCCAACTTGATAAGCAAGTCTTGGATGTCATTTCTGAAAACTCAAACCAAGAACCCTTATAACTTATATAAGCTTCTCATAATAACCGAATTTCAACACCATCTCCTAAATAATAATAAAAAAATGATCCTTGCCCAAATTTAGCACTTCCACGGATCGATGGATCCTTCGTCTAAATTTACACACATATTGATTAGGATTATGTGAACCGAAATTAAAGTACATTAGTTGAGCCATATTAGGCCTTGTTTGAAAAAGACAAGTTCAAATTTCATCTTTGCTACACTTCATCTTAGGCTAAATATAGGATTTTTTTTTGTTTAACTGGAGAATGACTTCTGGGGTAATCTATTTGCAACTAGTATCAATTTGAACCTAACGTTTAAATTGCTTACCAAGAGTGAAGTTGGGTTCGTGGGTATACCCCATAAATATGGTCGTGCTTAGTTCTAAAATTGAGCATTCACTAGTGATTGTCTCATATGCATTCTCTAATTTGATTAAATGGGCTCTTCTTTAAATGTGCCTAATGATAGTCTCACATTGATATGACTTTGTATTCAGATTAGGAGTGCTCACTATGCAAGTAAAAATTAGGTTTCCCTTAAGTCAATCTAGACTACATTCATTTAACATATGTGTTGAGTGTCATGATGATAAGTGCTCATGTTAATGCAATTATATGCTTTCTTGTTTATCTAAAAAATAGCTCAAGTTTATGTGCTAAACTATTGAATGCATGTCTGTTGTAAAGGTTTGTTTTTTATAGCGATTTTGATAAAGTATTCCTTAGTTTATCTAAATAAATTCAAGCTCCTAAATGCTATTGCTAACATGTTTTACTTGACGATTATATTTAAATATTTATCATTGATTCTTTGTTTGCCATCATCTTACATGAACTTACATGTTAATTGTGCACCATACACTATGTATCGGTTTACGTATGACAAATAAGGATTTAGATGTCATATGTCTTACATATTAATCTTATTGTATTATGGTGTCGTTGCTTGCTTTGATAAACTTGCATGGCTTATAGTTATATTTCTTATACATCTATTTATATATTTTTCTCAACTAGAATATCTTTCTTCGCATTCGTGTCATTACACTCTAAATTTCAAAAGAGTCACATAATGGTCTTCTTAAATCTCTTAGAGTCTTCCATCTCACATTTCCTTATTCATCACTCCATCTCTTTTAAATATCCACCCTTGTCACGGAAAAGGTTAGATGCAAATCTAATACCTTCCAAGTAGGTTTGGACTCTAACTTAATTATTTTATCCTTAAATTATTCAAGTATCTTTAATTGCTTAATCACATACGGTTTATAGGTATATCCGAAAAATCCCTATTTCATCCTTTTAACAACATTTGTTTAAATCGCTCTCCATTTTCTTTAACGAAAACATTCTTTCTCTTTCCCGAAACATTCTTTCTCTTTCGATGATACATTCTCTTCTCTTAGATGAAACATTCCTTTCTCTTCGAGAAAACTTTCTTTCTATCTCGAAAAAAACGTTCTATTCTCTTCGATGAATCATTCTTTCTCTTCGACGCAATAAACTCTCTTTGTATTACGATAACACCTCTTTATTCTCACCTAACAACGCCTCTTCAACCATAGAGATGGCTAATTCTTTCCTCTCACTATTTCTGCTTTCCTCCTTTTAAGACAAACCTGTATTACCTCGTCGTCTGATTTGTTCTATGAACATTCACATGCTCGAGAAGAGCTACACAATCTCTGTAATGTAGTTTATAGATACGTTAACACTATCAGTCTTGACATTGTCAGCTAGTCGCTCCATCTTCTTTGTTTCCTTTTTTATTATTATTCATCATATTATTATTATTATTATTTATCTTATTTTAGTATTATAATTATTATTATTATTATATTGCGTACGAAAACATCCGATGTATACGTCACATTTCCTTTCTGGACAATGTCACAAAAGGAAACGCTTCTCCCACTTCGTATTGGTTGTGAGTCTGAAGATAACATCATCGTCATTCTTTCTTTACACCCTCTTCCGTGATTGTTCAATATATATTCGTCTTGGTTTTTTAGAAATGTGGAACACATTGCATAAATCGTTCTATTAATTTTATTATGTTTTGATTCTAGTTTGTGTTCCATTCGTGTCGTGACCAAACTTAATTACTTCTTACGATGTATTTTTAGCATTTTTAATTGTGATATTCAAATTAAAAATATCATCCCTTCACAAAAATTTTGTCAAAAACCAAAGCCCTCTCCATGTTGGCGGTCCTGGTCGGCACACCAGGACATATTTTGGGCGGCCCCTTAGGTATATTGGGACCGCCGTTTGGCCCAGCAGGCTTGTTATTGCATTCTTCTTTTCTGGAATCCATAACCAAAACTCTTTCCTCTCTTCTGATATGAGTTGACTTCAATCTTTGCACAACCTAAAACCTATGCCGTAACTTATCTCTAAAGATACAATGGGTCTCCTCATATCCTAATTATTATAAGCCATCATTGCTTATGGTTGTAATAGTCAAGTGATTTTCATTAATTACTTGCGTATCAATCTCAATAACAATTCCTTACAATCGTACATTTACTCATAAATTGGTCCTCACTTCTCGGGTAACCTCCTTTACTTCGTGATTATGGTCTTTTCACTTCTAAATGATTTATCTCTTTCTTAATAGTCTTCTTCATTCTAGTAGTGTATCATCTCTAATAAGTCTTATCTTCTCTAACGTTTCCTCTCACGTCTAAACGTTTCTTCTCTTTTAATAGTCTTGTTACTATTAGAATTCCTCCTATATCCCTTGACAACTTAGTTATTTCTTCCAAAATATTTAAGTAATTTGCGAAATGCAAATGTCACTTCTCTTCGCTAACTTTCCAATTTCTAAAAGTGATAAGACATAAAGAAGATATAAATCTTCAAGTGTTATTGAGTCAACCACATTGTCGAGTCTCTCATATTCTTCCTCACCAGAAACGAACTACAACTCTTTTCACATCCCACTTTGTTCCTTACATTGTCAACCAACAAAACACCAACAATCCTTTTAATTCCCAATCATTCCAATTTGTCTAGATATCCTTACAATCTTTTATCAACCTCTCGTCAACACGTTCCTTCTTTAGCATCACTCATCCTTTCCCACTTTTTGACTCTATGGAATCATTTTCATTCACATCCAAAAGCACATCGTCTCCATCCTCGTCTTATTTTTCTTTTAAATCTTTTTTAGAGTGTTTATTTATATATTTATATATTATATATATATATTTATATATTTCTGACATATTATTAAGTGGTCTTTCGTATCTACTTTTAAATGGTCTATTCTATTAATATTCTTATGTCAATCAATAAACGAATCCCATTCTCGTTTATTAAAAGTCAAGGCTTTTAGGTTCTATGTAATTGAACCTAATTGAATCAAGGGATGCTATTTTTGATGAGAATAGATTCTTATTAGTCCCTAGACCAAGTCAGAGGTCTTTGATAAATGGAATTGAAGGCATTGGTCCTTCAGCGGTCCCCGAAGAGGTTGTGGCTCAACAACCTGAACCTGAGCTTAAGAAAAGCAAAAGGGCTAGGAATCCAAAGAACTTTAGACCTGAATTTCACTTATACTTGATTGAAGGAACAAAGGATGAGGTCTCTGACCAACAATCCTATTGCTTTAATGTTGAGGATGATCCTAATACATTTGATGAAGCAATAAAGTCTTGAAATGTTGCTTTTTGGAAAGAAGCAATTAATGATGAGATGGATTCCATCATGGGCAACAACACTTGGTGTTGGCTGATCTACCTATAGGTTGCAAACCTTTTGGTTGCAAATGGATCTTCAAAAGAAAACTGAAAGTAAATGGAACTATTAAAAAGTTCAAGGCAAGACTGGTCATTCAGGGCTTCATACATAAGTCAGGGATATACTACTTTGATACTTATGCTCCATTGGTACGTATGAGTACCATAAGACTACTGATTACTTTGGCATCAATTCACAATCTGATTATTCATCATGATAGATGTAAGACAACATTCTTGAATGGTGAATTAGATGAGGAGGTCTATATGAAACAACCTCAGGGCTTCATTATGCCTGGCAATGAAAACAAGGTGTGTAAACTGATTAAGTCTTTATATGGACTGAAGTAGACACCTAAGCAATGACATCAAAAGTTTGATGAAGTGGTTTTATCTAGCGGTTATTTACTTAATCAAGCTAACAAATGCGTGTATATCAAATTTGATGAAACTTGTAAAGGAGTCATCATTTGCCTATATGTTGATGACATGGTGATCTTTGGTACTGATCAAGTTCATGTAGATTTGACAAAGGAATTCTTGTCATTAAGGTTCTCTATGAAGGACATGGGGGAGGCTGATGTTATCCTTGGTATAAGAATTAAATATGAAAGTAATGGGATAGCAATTTCTCAGTCTTATTATATTGAGAAGTGTTAGGTTCATAAAAAGTGTCGATTATGTGGTTTAGTATATTTAGTTAATAGTCTTTATTTTGTTTAGAATAAAGTAGCTTGTAATAAGGTATATTATGCTAAAAGAAAGAAATAGCATATTTACCAAAGATTAGGGACTAGAAGTGAAAAATAAAGGAAGGGAAGGCTCCTTCCATCTCCTATAAATACCCCTCTAATCATCATTAGAGGGTGATGCCTTGTAATAAACATTTTCCCTTTCCCTCCATTTTATAACATTTGAATTTTGTAATACTTTCCCTCCTCTACTATTCTCTACAAGCTTCCATGGTTGATTATTGTTGGGAAATACAAGTCAAAAGGTCAAAGTACTGCTAAGCAAAAGGTCAAAGTACTGCTAAGTCGAAGATCAAAGTACTGACTTCTAAATGTGGAAAAGTCAACGTACTGTCGTGGATAAAGGAATCGTAAAGGATTATTATTTAAATGGTTATGTTAGTAATTATCTTGTAACAGTTATTTTAATGATTAGTATTGATTAGTGTTTATGTCATACAAGGACTGTACATCTACTAGAGGTTATCCTTATGTTTATAAAAGGATTTCTAGGAAGACTTTAGAGATACACGAATTATTAGTATTGTATTAGGGATCTGCAATTTAGGCAGATTCAAAAGGTTTATAATACAAATCGTTTGATTAATCTTTGTGTGTTCTTCTTAGTACTGCCAACTAGATTCCGCATAGTTGACAGTATATCAGTGTTTCATTAAGGAATATCGATCCTACAAGTGGTATCAGAGCTTGTGTAGAGACTCTGATCTAGAAGAACTTTTAATCATTCGAAATCGTTCAAAACTCATAAAAGATGTCTGAAACTGAACCTATCCCTCCCACCTCGTCCGTCACTGCACTAAGAATCCCTATGATCAAGAAGGGTGAATATGACCTTTGGTCCATGAAGATGCGACAATATATTGCCATCACTGATCATATACTATGGGATATAATCACCAATGGAGACCAAGCCACAACTGATCCTGCATCCTCTTCAGCACCAAAAACTTCACTTGCTGCAAACGCAAGAAGAAACAATGAGAAAGCCCTTAACATATTGCTATCTGCAATACCTGATAGACATCTGCTTAGCTTTCATGATGCCACAAATGCAAAAACCTTATGGACAGCCATAAAAGCAAGATTTGGAGGCAATGACGCATCAAAGAAGATGCAAAAGAATCTTTTGAAACAACAATTCGAGACTTTTACTATTGGATCTAGAGAAGAGCTATACGAAAGGTTTCAAAACATCCTTAGTATGCTTGAATTATATGATGCTAAAGTTTCCCTTGAAGATGCGAATTTGAAGTTTCTAAGAAGTTTACCATCTGTGTGGCATATGGTTGCTACAATGATTCGGGGACAACCTGGATTGGATAAATTGGAGTTTGATG
>BQNB010176490.1:2500-13057 GCA_026074375.1 Tanacetum coccineum
TCAGCCCGTGCTGCTACAACATTACCATTCCCATTCTGATTTTCATTCTAATTAGCAATCGGAGGAGCAATCCCTGGAACAACAATAAGCACATTCTGATTCCCAACATTTTGTACTCCTGGATTCTGAACTGCATTCAGAACAACCTGATTCCCAACATTCTGTGATGCATTGTACCTATCCTGATTCCCTACAATCTGCCCAGCATACTGTCTAAATTGATTCCCCCATTACCTCCAACTACCTGCATCTGTCTATCTTGACCTATATTCATACCAGGCTGAGCAATCTGGCTGTTGCGAGGGTTTAATGAAATTCTTAGGTTGTTGTTGGTTGGTGTGGAATAATTGAGTTTGAATGCCTTAGCGATTAGTACAAGTGCCATGTTCATTACAGTTGTGGGATCTGATATGTCTTTGGGATTTGGCATTGGTTGTTGCATGTAGTTCTGGTTGAATGATGGTTGTAAGTTGAAGTTGTTATTGGGTAATGAATGTTGTATGTTGGTAATTTGAGATGAATAATCTTGGTGAAACACTAGATTGTTGTAAGGATTACGAGATTGTGCCATTAATGCCAATGGATCATGTGATTTTGCAAGTCGTTCTGCTCTGATTTCGTTCACCTCAGCTTGATTGAATTTCAGCAAATCATACAATTAAGTGTAGTCCACTTCATACAGATTCTTTGTTTGATGAACAGCAGTGACAGATCGATTCCATTCCGGTTGGAGATTGTTTAAGAACTTGAGATTGCTGGCAATCTTTTATGGAAAGTGTTTTTCTCTGGAGAAATCATTCATTAACTTCGAGAAGCGATGATAGTACGATTCAATTGATTCTCCTTCAGTAGATTTGAACTTTTCCCATTCATTAAACAGTTTAGCCTTCTTCTCCTGAGCTTCAATGGTAGAACCTTTCATCATCTGTTCAACACGTAACCAAATCTCCTTAGCTGTCTGACAACTGTCTACAGCAGCATAGATGTCTTCTAGAAGACCCATAAGGACAGTCTGAATTGCCTAATCATCAGCTTCCATTTGTTTTTCTTCTTGATCAGTGAGTTCATCATCTGTCTGCTCATGAGTAGACTCAGCTATAGGAGGTACACCGTTAGGATCACCAGGTTCATGGACAATTCGTCTTACATAGGAACCATACTTGATTGAGTTCATAAGCAATTTCCCGTTAGGTTTACTCTTTGCATATCGAATAAGACAAGAAGACCATGGAACATAGTTGTCTTTGTTGAGCATGGGTGGATGGTTTTCGGAACCAGCAGCATAAATATCTTGTTGAGTTGACATTGCAAAAGTTATGTGAAATGATATAGAAGGATTGTTTTAGTGATTAGTGATTATGAGAATGAAATTCTAATACACATGATTTTACAATTCTTTGATTAAACCGAGAAAAGACGTGAGACTTTCGCGGGATTTTACTAATCAAGAAGAAACCGTGAAAAGAAGTCAAAAAATAAACCTTTTGATTTTACCGAAATTGGTACAACCGAATTTGGTTTTAGGCTTGAACCAAAATTGAAATTGGTTAATATTACCGAAAATGGTATAATTCGCCTAGGCTTAAGTCAGTATAAATCACCCAACAAAATTCAATATAAATCGCCTAATGTTTCTTGGTATAAATCGCCTAAGGTTTCTTGGTATAAATCGCCTAAGGTTTATTGGTATAAATCGCCTAAGGTTTCTTGGTAGAAATCGCCTAAGGTTTCTTGGTATAAATTGCCTGGCTCAACTGGTATAAATCGCCCAACTTTAAATGGTATAAATCGCCTAACTTTGGTATAATTCGCCTGACTTTGGGTTGGTATAAATCGCCTAATATTCCAGCAGTGTATAAATATCCTACTACCAAACAAAAGGTATTTGTACTTTTTCCACAAACTTTGGATCCTTGTTCCTTCCTTCTTTTCCAACCGAATGAGGAATTAAAAATAAGCCATGGAAAAAGCTTGAATAAGCACGAAATAATACCACTTTTGACACAAATAAGCCATACGAAAAAAGACACAATAAGCTAGAATAAGCTTAATTTAAACCCTTGTTCAAGCCGTATACCTCAAACGACTTAACCCACCAAAAATCTTTTATCTCACAAGAAAAAACCAATAAAGTTAATCAAATAAGCCACGAAAAAGACTTTTTGGAACGAAATAAGCACTAAAAGCTTTAAGCTTTTTGAGAGAAATGAAAACAAAACTATTAAGTAATTGATCTTGATTGATAGACTAGTGTGTGTAAATGAATGTGTAATAGTGTGTGTGCTTAGAGAGAGAATTTCTTAACCTTTTCTCATTTGATATTAATACAAATGACTTGGTGTGGAGGATTACATCATTATGGTGGCCTAATGCCTTATTTATACTTAGAGATGTAACTAAGTATACCATAAATACAATAGTAGTCTCTGCACTATTTCCTTCTATGAACATTGATCGTAAGTCTATGTATACAATAGTAGTCCCTGCACTATTTCCTTATTTATACTTAGCCGCAGCCGCTGCTGCTGCTTCTGCTAACAAGAGAAATCTAATTACAAAGCCAAATTTAAAGGTACCGATACAAAATTATAATTCAAAAGGTACAAAGAAATCTAAAGCTAGCAATCCCTATAGGCTAAACTAACCGTCATAGATTAGTTTCTTTTTTTTAAACGAACTCAAATACCAAAACTTGTAGAACAAGTGATACAATTACCAAATTTACCAAACAAACCCTAGAGTTTAAGTCACTTTTCTAGCAATCTTCATAGTGACTTGAAATCTCCACATGTTCTAAACCAAATCTAAAATTCCAATTTCCAAACGCTAGAGATACTAGCCAAATTCAAAACAAACGACCGATTCCAAAATCAATCCCAGACAAAATCGATCTAAAGCAAATGCCGATGACTTCAAAATGAACAATCAAACGTTGACCGAAAAATTCAAACACGGTCAACCAAACAAACAAATCGGCTCGAACGATCTTTAACAAAGACAATTAAATTCGGGCAACCGACTTCAAAAGCCTGATAAATGAAGATCCAAATTTTCAAACTAACAAATTCCCAAACAATCGAATAAACTTCATACGACATGATAATAACCAAATCTTCAAACACCAAATCGATCTTCAAATTTCAAATACCAAATTCGAATTCTAATGACTCACTTATATGATAAGTATTACGGTCCAACTTCGAACTTATTATCCGTATCATACAAATTCAAACTAATAAATAACTTGACGAACGAGCTCTAATAATTCCAACAACCCAAATATGATACGAATAATAATTCAATGACCCACTTATATAATAAAGATTACGATCCAAATTCAAATACCAAATACCAAACAAACAATCCAAATTCTAGTTACCCAAATAATATGATCCTCACCAAAAAAAAATCAATAGCATCAAACCAATGAACATAATTATAAATGTTTTCAAAGACACAAGACCTTAACCAAAAAACAAATTAACGGTCTCAAATTGATCTATATACTAAAATGCATCACGGATGCAGACAAAATAAGGCAGTCCTAGGCCTCCTTTACACTAGTGGCTACTAACTTGGGCCGTTTTTTTTCGTGCGTCTGTTTAACATATATCTTTTCACACGTATACCTACCATCCCCAAAAAAACAATCGGTGATGTGACAGGCGGTGCTGAATCAAGCGGTAGCGGTGGTGGTGCCTTGTACAGGATCTTCTGAAGCTTACATAGTGAATAACGATACACCTACAACGAAAGGTATGGTTTACCTTTTTTTTTAAAATTATGTGTTTAGTTTTCATGTTGTTAGAATTCATATCATAATTTTTTTTCTAAGATTTTTGTTTTTGTTTTTATAATTGACTTGAGCATTTCTTGGATTTTAATTCGTTTAATATTTTCCACAAACTAAGGTGGGATGTAAGTTGATTATGTTAGAAACTAAAGGTATGTTAATTTGTTAGAGAGTGAATTAGATTCTCAAAAAAATTAGGTTTTGCTGAATTTGTTGAATATTTTTTGGTATTTATGGATTAATATGTCAAAATTTTCTCCTAATTTTTGCAGATGCCGAGGGTTTGCTCAAATATGTCAGCTGAGATGAAGGTAATAAGAAGGTAAGCTGAAAAATAATCAATTCCAAACACCCTCTTATTTTGCTTATTGTATATGTGGGTTTTGAGATTTATGTAGAAAAAGATGACTAAATTTATAACTTTTATTTTAAAGGAAAACTGTTACTTGCAAACCTGTGATGTATATGGAATGTGGCAACATTGTTTTTAAGAGCCAAAAACGAATGTCACGAATATGGGTTGGATTTATCCATTTGTTTATTTATCAAGGAAATGACAATAGCATTAGTAAACTGTGATACTCATTATAAATTACTATGAAGAAGATTTGTTCCAAAATCCTCTTCATTGCTCTAAACTTTTAGGTTGAATGTGTTTGTATAATGCAATGTGCAACTAAGAGGGAGAACGACTTCAAGCAACCTGGAGGCAGATACAAATCCTTTTCCCGGGACAGGTATCTGTGATGCGTTGTTCCATCATGCTTCTTATAGAGTGTTCTCCAATTTTGGTCGATTTTCATTTTTTTTCTTTACTTGCAGACAAGAACGGTTCATTAGCAGAATCGTTGGTGCTTCATCTGACCCCCATATCATCCATGAAGTCTGCACAATCTGGGTTTCTTAATGTTCGTCTGTTCATGACGCGGTTACTTTGCACCTACCTATTCTCAATTGTAACCGAGTATGTCCCTTGGTGAGCTTTATTTGTAGTGAAGCATTATGAATATTGTCCACAGAGTTTGAGATTGGAGAATATTAGCCGTGTTTTTATGTAAAGTGATGGTCATTATTATTCCTGAGCCTTGTATAGGAAAACGTAGTTTTGGGAATGTCTTTTAAGCTAATTGGGCCTTAGTGTCGAGCTAAAGCCCATGTAAATGACCCATGAAAGCCCACACGTCCCTAGTTAGGGTTTTCTATCTCTTGTACTATAAATACCCTTCACCACACAAGGTGAAGGGTGTTGATTCTCATTTATTTCTTCCTAGTAATCAACCATTCTTCCTTTTTCTCTTTTCTCTCTAAACTTTTCTCTCTCTCTCTCTCTCTCTCTCTCTCTCTCTCTCTCTCTCTATCTCTCTCTCTCTCTCCAATCTCTTATATTTCATGTGTTAATATGTGAAAGATATAGGCTAACATGTGGTATCAAGAGCTAAGGAGTAACTAGTGGTTTATGAGGTTCTTGTTTAGCTTATTTCGAGCTTATTTTCATTTTCTTGTCTTGAGTATTTTGTTTTTTGGTATTGCTAAATAGAGGTTTTGGGAATAAATGCTTTAGCTTATTGGTTTTTGTTGGAATTAAAGATAAATTCCACATTTTGATGTAATAATAGAATATACATAGATTTAGGATCAATGTGCATAGAAGGAAATAGTGCATGGACCACTATTGTAATTTATTTATACTTAGCTACATCACTAAGTATAAATAAGGCATCAAGCCACCATTATGATGTAATCCTCCACACCAAGTCATTTGTATCAATATCAAATGAGAAAAGGTTAACAAATTCTCTCTCTAAACACACACACTATTACACCTTATTTTACACACACTAATTCATCAATCAAGATCTTATTCGCTTGATAGTAAATTATAATCATAATAGTCATATAAAATACATTTGACGTAAACTTATATTTATTTAATGCCGGTATACGTTAAAATTTAATTTTTAGTCTACGCGATTTAACTTAACGGTTTTACGTAAAAATAAACAGGTAAATGTTCTAAGTAAATAGTTTTGGTTTTATTGGTGTAAAAATGACCTGAGAAATATAGATTGTCATATGGGGTGATATCTATAGAGTTTGTGAGGTCTCAACAAAACTTAGCTGATCACTTGAACGTGTAATGTCCTATGATGAAAATTCAATCCTCAAGATATTTTTGTTTATGCACTTGTCTTGATTAATGTTTAATTTTCATGCAAATGAATTGTTCTAAATTGGGGAGGGTTGTTGGAAATTTAGTTCAATTTATGGGTTCAGTTCATACGGGTAATGAGACTGGAGGTACGGAGTGTACCCCCATAGATCACTGAACAACCTGATTGATTTTGATAGTGGTAAAAGTAAATTCAAGTCACTGATGAAGTTCAGTGAGTTCACTCTTCAGCGAGTGCAACTCAGAACTGAATGGTATTCATTAGTCTGATGGCTTCAGCTTTGTACTTCCTGAGTAGTAAGCTGAAGGATAACATCAAGGAGTAATCCATCAGATGATGTATCCTCAGCGAGTTATCTCATCAGTGAGTCTTTTCAGTGTGAACACTTCAACTTATGTGCTCTTCAGTGAGTTAGCTAAGTATTCAGGATACTGAAGGATTGACCTCACTAGAATGAATTCAACTAACTTGTAAAAGCTTTGACCTATTCAAGTGACAGTTATTATTGCATTTAATGACCATGTTTAAATTGGTTATCTAACCACTAATTCATATAATTATGAAGGTTAATTATGAAAGAGATTAATGAGCTCATTAATCTCTCATAATATTAATCTCTTATAATTTCATTGACTAGAGTTTGAGTATATCCCCTATAAATAGGAGATTATAACTGCATAGAAAAACACACAGAAAATGTAAACACTTAGAAGCGAAGGGTTTTTGATTTATGCCTAAAACAAGAACAAATACTTGGTTTTATCCCAAGGAGGTAATCGTGTAACCCAGACATAGAGTCGAATAATCTTATTTGAAAAGTGAATATACGACTTTAAGTGATATCTGATAACCTTAATTGGTAATTATTTAGACATTGATTATCTTCACCTTGTTCTGGGCAAACCACAACCAACAATAAAGACATTCTAGTTCTATACGCGCAAAAATTTGACATAAGTGAGATTTAGTGAAAAGTTAATTTATAGCCTCAATGATGAAGATATAGTGTTGATATCTTTGTGATTGACGACGAGCATTCCGTAGTTCTTACACGAGCATTTAAGCTTTTCAAAATTGTGTCAATCAGATAAAGGTGTTAAGAGCTTTGCTAATAAAAAGATAAGTGTGTTAAGAGCAAGAATATGGCGTACATGATTCTAATAAATTTTATTCTATGCATGCCGTGTTTTAGCTCATTTATAGCCTCAATGATGAAGATACAGTGGAAGCACTATATGACCTATTAATTCTATGTGTTATATTTGTTTTAGGATGTGGATAGGTACATATATTTTCTTTGGTCATATGCGTCAGCTTATTTCAGTGTTTAAATAGATACTGACATGTGATGTTACAAATTCGGTCTATAATTGCATTATTGTTGCGATGTTTAACAATTAATTGGCTTTTAATTTTGATTATCAAATACTTTTAATTTTTTCATAGAAACTATGTTTGTGTATGCAGGAAGGAAGAAATTCTGTTTGGCCGCATGATTCACAGAAAAAATGAAGTTATTGTGTCACAGTCCCCTCTTGGACCATCATACCATCTACAAGTGGTTCTGAAACTGTGGTATGCCTTTTGTAGCTCTGTCATTTCATACGAATTAATGTTTTGATACTCGATATACATGTTGAAATATATGTTCTCTGTGTAGTTTTTCAAGGTTCAGGTTGGTATACAATCACCAGACGAAATCACCCCAGCTCGAGAAGTACTAATAGGATTTAATGACTTCTTGAATCTATATTCTGAGGTATAGATCAGATTTCTTTTGCACCTGATATAAAGATAGTTATTTTTTATTTATTTCATTTTGCATAATTATATAATGACTTGCGTCTTTGCAGCTCCGAAAGGAATTCCCCAAGAAGCATTTGCCCTCAGCTCCTCCTAGAAGACTTATAAAAATGAGAAGCAAAACACTTTTAGAATAGGTATGTACCGATTCAATGCTTTTTATCATGCTCTATGCTTAAAAATTAGCTTCCAAGTGTTAGACAGGCTAAAACTGGTATGATTAATGATTTTCATATGTAACTATAATTTTTTTTAGAGATTGAGATATCGACCCATTTCCATATAAAAAGGATGATTTGGGCTATGTTTTGTGTGATTGGTCTATCTTTCTCTTTAATTCAGTTCGAATGGACTTAGGACGAGGGATGTATATCAGTTTGAGAATTTGAATTCTGTTTCTAAGTTCATGCATATCAGAATTAATTCGACTATTGTAGGTGCGATTTGACTCTCTCTTCTTTGCTCGAATGGATTATCAAGATAGGGAAAAGCGAAAAAATAAGGACTCTTGAGTTTTATGGCAGGGCTCCAGTTCTCTCGGTTCATCCTCACAGGTGAGTATATAGAACATATGCACCATCTTTTGATGTGCAGAAAAACGTATGGTATATTTAGGTAGTTGATATAAATTAAGATTCTGATACTATAGTGCAACTATTTGAAAAAAGCAAACAATATTCTTTGTATCTCTCCTTGCAGATATTTACTGGCATATTAAAATTGTAAATTTTTTTGTAGCTAATATCTCATTGGCAAGGATTGATCTTGACTGATCGAATATTACTAATCTGAATGTTTCAACACAAGCTTTAGAGGAAGCGGAGCATCTACGAGACCAACGAGGAACTTTTGTGTATGGCAGCTTGCGGTGTGTTGGACTGCCTATAGAGATGACATTAATTTTCATTTCATTATAAACATTTGAACCTAGATCTATGCACAACATTAGTAAGTACGTGATCTGAAACACTTGAAACTTTGAAGTTCATGCATTAAGAAAACTAAAAATGTTTCTTTCTTCATGTTAGAATGATAAAATTGATTTTCGCGATCTGCTTATTTAAACTCACATAAATTGATTTCAAACGGATTAAGTGATATGTTTTTTATTCTTTTAGACGTAAACAATCGCTCTGTGTTGTGCCTGTGCAGGTTAGACCCGACGATGGGAGAGAATAAAGAGTTGCTTGCACCCGGAAAAAAAGGTATGTCTTTACTTTTTTTGGGGTAATCATGGTTTCCGCCCTTTTGGCCGATTTATCCACGGGGTTTACTTCCTACTTATATATATTTTTTGACTTGGCTGGATGTGGAAAATTGGTGGGTCGTCGAGTTACAAAAAAGTTCAACGGGTTGACTCAAGGCCGAAACAACGGTAGCATGGGTGGGTTTGGTAAAAGGGTCAATACCGGCAAATTTGTATGCACGGGTCGGAACAGGTTGATCTGCGCTTTTTTCAAGCCAGTTTTTTCACACTTTATTGATTAATAAACTTTATTTTAAGACAAAATGTAGTATGAAAGTTTTGATATATGTGTCAGTTTGGCCAATACTTAGCTTGGCCCATTTTGCAAGTAAAAACATAAACATCTGTCGGGTAATAGGTTGTGGTGAATTGGGCAGAATTTAGTACGATCAAAATAAGCATGGTCATTATGCATATGTGGTAGTCTGATAATGATCAAGTAGATGTTAGAATGTGAGATTTTTTCAAAACTATCAACCTGGTCCAATTCTAAAGTGTTCGCTTTACACTATGTGACAATTGTTTGCAACAAGAGTGCTATCAGTCTTTAGACACGGCTGGTGTCATGGCAGGACGTGCTCAGAGTGAAGGTAAGTATTGATTTTGTGATTTGCTATTAGACTGCGTTTTGTTCTCTGCTCACGAACACTTACTTTCTTAATATGGGAGCCTTATTATGCAAACGGAATTTGTAGGGCAGACTACGATTCACGTTATAGGATGGGACCAAGGGTTGCTAGGAATGTGTGCCAGAGAGAAGTGCAAGTTGAAGATACCTTTCAAAATGGGTTACGGAGGGCGTGCTTCACCACCTAAAATACCAGGTAATTCTCGCTTCCTTCTCATCTTCGAGTTCTCCAAAAAGCAATGGAAAACAGAACTATATACAATCCTACTAATTACAGATAGCGGCCCTTTTATCTTAATGTGTGTTATGTAGAAGACTTATACATAATAATTTATTGTGACAAAAAGTTTTCATTTTTCCTAAGTAAGCAATTGAGTAAACTGTATACCTTAAATGCTGAAATGCGGGCTGAAACGTGTTATATTGGTTATGGTTCAGGGGGTGTGGTTCAGGGGCTGTTGTTCGGGGGTTGAGGTTCAGCGGGTGTGGTTGCATTGTTTCTTTATGCAAAATTCCAGATAGCCCTTGGTTCAAGTTATAATGTTGCATAACAAATCACACAAACCATAAAAATAATGTATATTTAACTTAAGGTATAAGTAGGTTTTTGTAGAAATAAATTCACATACAAATGACCATGACAACACAAACACATTACTGAGAATTTATAGTTGGTTGCATATGATGTCTTAGCAGATTGACTGATGATGTCTTAGCAGATTGACTGAATGGTTAGTCATTCAATTTCAGAGCCCCTTGGTATGTTTCCCAATAAATACATATACATAATAAAGTATTTTAGCAAGTTTTGTAACACGGATTGTTTCCTCTTTATTAGGGATAATAGGACAACTTAAGGTCTTATAATAGTCACCTTATGCTATTATGTTCATGCAGGTTCAGTTGCACAGTTGGT
>BQNB010176492.1:0-13057 GCA_026074375.1 Tanacetum coccineum
TTTATTTGGTGTCGTTATAGATGTAAAATTTTCTTTAGTTGGATAGATTGGCTTAAAAACCCTCATCTTATATCTTTGTAATTTCTAGCTCCTTGCTAGTGTTTTTTAATAAAATTCTGTTGTTCAAAAAAAATACAAACACGACCGGGGACAAATTTTTTTGTTTGTGTTCGTTTATTAAGAAAATAAAGTTTTTTAAGTCTGAAAATAAGGTTGCTCATGTCCGTTTATGTTTGTTAATTAAGCAACTAAGCGAACATAAATGATCGAACTTACATTAACGTAAAAAAATAAACATAAAATTCATAAATAAAGAAAATATTATGTTTATAAGTGTTGTATTGTATAAGTAAATCAAATTTAAAGGTATATACTAAAAAAATACAATATACGAACATACACATATAAATGAACATAAACAAATGCATAATTACCGGACGTTCACAAATATAAATAGACAGACAAGACTTTTTTTAATGTTCGTTTAGTTAACTAGATGAACGGATAATATTGTTAATGTTTGTTCATTTAATAAATAAACGAACTTTTTACCTAACGGTTCATGTTCACTACACATTGAGTTCGTTTACGGCCCTAATATTAATTGTTAATTTGGTTTAGAATACCGGTCTTCTTCATTGGGACTTTGTTATTAATTTTTAAGCAAATGTAGAAAAGTTGATAGATACTTTGAAGTAGTGTGGCAAAACAGCAGTAGCATCATCATTTTTTTCTTGATATTTTCAAAAAAAATAGCTTACCTAAGTATGCATTTAAAATGATAAATAATACAATTATTATAACACCCCATGTTTTAGGGTCATTTACGATGTCAATAAATTCACTGTTTATTTTTAGTCTTGTACGCGTTTGCTTTTAATTGAAATCGTTAAGTTAAATCGCGTAAGCTAAAAATTATCATTCAACGTAAACGGGCATCAAACAATTAAATGTTTATGTCAAACGAGTGTTAGATAATTATTTAGAGGATAATTATTAACTTTGTACATTTTATTTTTATTGGTTATGTAAAGTGTTTACGTTTTGCGATAAAATATGTTTAGGCATACCCGGAACCACCAATACTTTCCTATGCTTCAACAAATACCCAATACCCAAATTTTTATAAAAATGCACCCATATTTATCACCTTAGCCGAATTTTATGCAAAAGAAATAAACCAAGATAAACCAATACTTTCAAATTTCAAGTATACACCTTTATGTTTAAACCTACAACTTGTAACTTGTAAATTATACTAGATATTTTGTAAGATATCAAAATCAATATTGTACTCCCTTTCCTACCCCTATTCGGCTGAAAAATAGTCGCATTTTGTGTGGTGTGTTGTGGGGGGGGGGGGGGACATAAGGAATATAGCACACATTCGACCACTTGATCTTTTGTACAACATGAACCTAATTAAACCATAAGACTTTCATGTTTATTTGACCAAGACTTTCCCTAGAATTCCTCTATATGTCTTGGACTTTCTTAAGCAATCTTGACTAGTCTTATGTGTATATAAGGCAAGTGCTAGTAAGTAGAACACACACACTCTCATTTCGTAAGGTGAAAACAACACAAAACTCTCTTTGTCCCTCTCCTCACCCACAACTCAAATCAAACAACATAAACAACCCATACAAATTTTATTTACAACATTTACAAGTGTTCCTACATCATATCTAAGATATCCTAAGGTGTTTAGAAGGATTAGTTTGGGGTTTACAAGTGTTAAAGCAAGAAGGTTCAAGATTAGGGTTTACTTGGATTTAGAGTTTTTTTTGTATTGGAAGCTTGGGTTAAATAGCTAAACAAGGGTTTAGATCATATTGTTCATCATCCTACATTATATTAAGGTTACCTAAAAACTTTAATCTCTTTACATTTGTGATTTTATGCATATATAATGTTTGTATAGTTAATCACCATCTAAGGAACTTATTTACTTGTAAAATTGATTTTTATACTTGTTTATGATTTGGTATACTTTTACATATGTTATATGGATGTTAATATCATGTTATAATAGAAATATAAGTATTGTACAAGTGTGATTTATGTATAAAAAGTATATATAAACAAGTTACCTAAAAAGTGTATTTATAAAAGTTCATAAACAAATAAGTATGTAGACATATGGATCCTATGATTCTTGGACAATATTTTGACAAATCATGAACTAGGAACCCTAAGGATGTAATACATGTGATATAAGTTGTTGTAATAGACTTGTAACAAAGTGGTTAAACTTAAAAGTTACAAAAAACAAGCTAAAACACATTTTTACCAAAATACTCAAAAGTTTCTGTTTTAATTCGAAATATAACCTATTGATTTTATATTTTTATAAAATACTACATCTCATGAGGATTCCAAAAATGTAAGAAACTCGAAAAACCGATTTATAACGAAGGAGATACGTAATTTACAAGTTACGCGATAATAAACGCGTTTATAAAATACATTTTATAAAAACTTTTTAAGTTTCACTTCAGATATATACAAATGGTATTTTTTCACAATAGACAATTTTTAGGATTCCAAAACATCAAGAATCATAATTTTTGGATCAATAACAAAGGAGTTATGAATTTTGCAAGTTTATGATAATAAATACTTTTATAAAAATAATTTTATAAAAGTTACTGTTCACATCAGATATATTTATTTTGAAAACATCATTAATTATATAAAACTTTTAATTATGAAGACGTGCTCGAAGGAATCACTAAAAACGGAGTTAAAACGAATAAGATACGACATTTACGATTTTACGACGATTAATTTTATAAAAATAATTTATAAAAAGTATATAACGGTAAAAAGTACTGTTTCACCAAGGACTTAAAATATGAAAATGTAATATTGTGATAACTCGTCTTAATACGAAAGCGTAGACATAAGAAACGTAAGAAACGAACTTAAAACGATAATGTTACGCCATTTTTACTAAAGATCATTATAAACTTTTTACTTTTATAAATAATTAATTCACAATACGATTAGATGGTGATGTATCTATAGTAGAATAAATATGTGGTATTATTTAAGCAAAGTTCTTAGGACTTATACGAACCTATATTTAATTAGGTTGCATTCGGTCATTATTGTGACGCATTTTCTGTTATACTTGGATTATTCATTCACTCGAGGTGAGTTCATAGCCCACGTTTTACATTTACAATGATTTACAAGTTTTGGGGTGAGAAACATATGCATGTTTTACAATTGGACGCAAGTGGACATTTTACATTACGATTACGTGTTTGCCTAAGTAGCGATAACCCTTTGAGCCCATTATCATGGACTGTCGATTACTTGTTGTGAGCGTGAATGTTATAAATAGATCTATTTGGTATTGAATCCCCATTCGGTGAGTCATCTCACTGAGCCGTATGCCGGCCAACGAACTAAACCATTCGGACATAGGATGTTCGGGTTAGAACATCATCACGGTAACG
This sequence comes from Tanacetum coccineum, assembly GCA_026074375.1. NCBI lineage: Eukaryota > Viridiplantae > Streptophyta > Magnoliopsida > Asterales > Asteraceae > Tanacetum > Tanacetum coccineum. The sequence continues at coordinate 3,468 of BQNB010176492.1, forward strand.
TGGCAATTTATATTGCAATTCATACATGTCGAGCTTCAGTGTCATGAGCTTAGGGAAACGTAATCACATTTAAAATGTTTTCATCTGTTGCAATTATACATGGAGAATCTGCGGTACCCTACATTAGACATTTTACAACTACGAAATCACCAACATTCTTTGTGACGTTTTAAGCAAAGTTTCTCATAAGGAGATCAATGAGGTGGCAAGACCCTGGGAACATTGGTGGTCGTTATTTTGGAAGTCATATGCATAAAAGATTTGGTTGCATTACATTTTGTGGAATACATCTGTTATGGACTAAAATCTTTGTATTTTAAACAATGAACAAGTGAAGTTTTCGGACTTATGTAACAACAATTTGTTAAATCCAATGTTCGGAGTGTCGGATGACTCACTCTAGGCAGACGCTTTTTAAATGGTTGTTCTTATATATATCTTGTGCTGTTGATCTATGAAGTACCACCCTCAACCCATATTCCGCTGAGACCTAATTTAGGGGTGTTACAGATTGGTATCAAGAGCCAAGGTTATAGAGAACCAGGTCAAATGTTTTTGCTGGACTATAAACGTTTTCAAACATTGCATTCATACAAAGGGGTTTTTCACGGGACATACATACACTAGTTGTTGCATTAGTTGGTTAGACTAGATGCATTCATGATTGATATACATGTTATAAAATACTATGTATATTACGATAAGAGTCTTATATTAATACTTATATAAGCTACTTTTGATTTTCAGATATTGTCATGTCGGATTCGGAGGATTCCACTGTCACCTACACGGCGGTATCCAGTCCATTTCAGGGTTTGTCAGACATAGGATCTCTGGGAGTCGATGGACCACCCATGATGCCAGAGGATCCGTATGCATACATGGTGACCGCTTTTCAGGCTCCGCCATCACCGGATTATGTGCCTAGCCCGAAGGAGCCAAAGCAGGCACCACTTTCACCAGAGTTTGTTCCTGAGCCTGTATACCCAGAGTTTATGCCACCGGAGGATGAGGTGTTTCCCGCTGAGGAGCAGCCACTACCTGCTACTGTCTCACCTACTATTGACTTACCAGGATACATTGTAGACTCCGATCCAGAGGAGGATGAGGAGGATCCTGAGGAGAATCTTGTGGAGGATCCTGAGGAGGACCCCACTGATTATCCTACTGATGGAGGAGATGATAATGATGATGACGATGATGATGAGTCATCCGATGATGATGATGATGTTGAGGAAGACGAGGATGAGGAGGAGGAGGAGGAGCACCCAGCTCCGGCCGACTCTGTTCCACCACCTGTACACTGTGTTACTGCTAGGATGTCTATCCGAGAAAAGCCACCTACACCATTTTGGTCCGAGGCAGAGATTCCCAGACTTCTTGCCATACCTTCACCTCTACCATCACCACTCTCCCCATGGTCATCACCACTACCTCAAATTCCCTCACAACCACTACCAGTATCATCACCAGTACCTGTATCACCTCCACCGCTACCTGCCAGTCCTACTTATCCTTTGAGATATAGAGCCGCTATGATCCGGCTGAGAGCTGAGACACCATCTACTTCCCATCCACTACCATTGAGTACACCACCATTAGGGACACCACCATTCCTACCTATACCTTTACCCACTCCATCATCACCTTTGCTTTTACCCTCTACTGACTGTAGAGCAGATGTTTTCAAGGTTACATTACCACCTCGGAAAAGGTTGTGTATTGCTCTAGGTCTGAGATATGAGGTCGGTAAGAGTTCATCTGCACCCACTGCTAGACCTACTAGAGGTTTTAGGGCGGATTATGGTTTTGTTGCCACTTTGGATGATGAGATCAGACATGACCCTGAGAGAGATGTTGGTTATGGGATTACAAACACTTGGGATGAGATGCTTGTGGGCATGCCAGGGGCACCAATGACTGATGACACAGAGTTGGGTCGACAGATGACAGAGTTTGCCACTATGGTTAAGCAGGACACAAATGAGATATATAGGAGACTTGATGAGGCACAGGATGCTAGAGCGGTGTTGAGCGGTCAGCTCAACTTACTATAGAGGGATAGATGCTCCCATGCTTACACTGCTTTACTCATGGAGAGAGAGGCTAAACTTTCCCGTGAGGCCTGGGGACGACCTATGGATGCTAGTGACATAGCCCGTTCTGAGGTGAGAGCACTGAGGACTACTGTATTGGCACAGCAGAAAGAGATTGCAGGGTTGCGGGCAGCAGACCGCACCCAACTGGCACAGCTTGTGGAGACACTGGCATTATTGAGGACACTGCAGACACAGGTGACAGTGATCCAGAGTCAGCAGGGACCCGCTAGCGGTCCAGCACAGCCTGAGATACCGGAGGAGGCCGGTAGTTCTTCGTAGAGTTGTTATGTTGTAGCTATTTTGTATATAGCCTACTAAGTATTACGGGTAACTCCCGGCTAGTAAGGCTTTAGATTGTTTATATTTGCTTTTGTAACCTAATGGTAGGGATCATTTTGTAACTGAACTGATCATGTATGTTTTTCTAAATTATGTATGGAATGGATAAATTATGTCATGTCTGTAATCGAATTTATTATGAATGAATGTCGATTTAGCTACACCATTGTTAATTTCAATTCAGTTGTATATTTCACTGTGTGATGTGATCTCACTTTATTTTTCATGTATATGTCATGTCATTGTTATGATTTTATGAAATCTAACGGGTATTATATTTTCTTATGATTGAAGAAAATGGCACCAAAAAGAGCCACAAGGTCAACACCAGCCACAACAACCACCACCACATCTGTCACCAATGCTCAACTTAAGGCATTGATCGATCAAGGTATTGCCGATGCATTAGCAGCACGTGACGCTGAGAGAAGCCGAAATGGCGAAGACAGTCATGATTCAAGCACGGGTGTAAGGAGGCAAGCTCCTCCTACTCGTGAGTGCACTTACTTAGACTTTATGAAATGCAAACCCCTATACTTTAAGGGTACTGAAGGAGTCATTGAGTTAACTCAGTGGTTTGAAAGAATGGAAACTATGTCCCGTATAAGCAACTACCCCACCATTGTTGGGTCGACGGTTGATAGACTTAATCACTACTGTTAGACATGTTACTACCGAGATTTTGGGAGACTAGGATGACGCACAGGATGATAGGTCATTAATGAGCGGTAGGCTCAACATGCTATTTAGAGATAGACGTGTTCATGCTGCAACTGATTACTCATGGAGAGAGGGCTAGACGTTCCATGCTGGCCTAAGGACCCGGTCGATGGATGCTAGTGACACCGCCGTTTGAGGTGAGAGCACTGAGTACTACTGTATTGGCACAATAGACAGAGATTGCAGCCTTGCGAGCAGCAGACCGCGCTCGACAAGCACAGCTTGTGGAGACACTAAGACTGATGAGTACACTGCAGACACAGGTGACAGCACTGCAGGGACAGCAGGGACCCGCTAGCGGTCCAGCATAGCCCGAGATACCAGAGGAGGCCGGTAGTAGCTCTTAGATTTGTTATGTTGTAGCTATGTTGTTTAGCCTACTAAGTATTACAGGTTAACTCTCGGCTAGTAAGGCTTTAGGTTGTTTATATTTCATTTTGTAACCTAACGGTAGTGATCATTTTGTAACCGAATTAGGTCATGTATGTTTCCAGATTATATATGGAAAGGATGTATTATGTCATGTCTATAATCGAATTTATTATGAATGAATGTCGGTTTAGTTACACCATTGTTAATTTCAATTCAGTTGTACATTTCATTGTGCGATGTGATCTCACTTTATTTATTGTGTATATGTTATGTCATGGTTATGATTTTATGAAATCTAACGGGTATTATATTTTCTTATGATTGAAGAAAATGGCACCAAAAAGAACTACCAGATCCAACCCCTCCGCTACCACTGCCACCACCTCTGTCACCAATTCCCAGCTTAACGCAATGATCGACCAAGGTGTTACCGATGCTTTGGCAGCACGTGATGCTAACAGAAACACGAATGGCGATGACAACCATAATTCGGATCGGGTGTTAGAGGAAGAAGAGTTCTAGAGATTGCACTTACCCAGACTTCATGAAGTGCCAACCTCTAAATTTTAAAGGAATGGAAGGAGTTGTCGAATTGATTCAATGGTTTGAGAAAATGGAAATTGTGTTCAGTATAAGCAGCTGCTCTGTGGAAAACCAAATCAAGTTTTCCACTTGTACTCTTCTTGCAGGTGCGCTAACGTGGTGGAACTCCCACGTTAGGACTGTTGGTCATGATGTTGCGTATGCAATGACTTGGACATACCTGAAAAAGAAGATGACTGACAAGTACTGCCCGAGGGGCGAGATTAAGAAGCTCGAGGCTGAGTTGTGGAACTTGAAGGTGAAAGGTACCAATGTGATATGTTACAACTAACATTTTCAAGAACTGGCATTGCTGTATGTTAAAATGTTTCCTGAAGAATCAAACAAGATTGAGAGATATGTCGGTGGTTTGCCTAACATGATCCACAGAAGTGTAGTAGCATCAAAGCCTAAGATAATGCAAGAGGCAATTGTAATAGCAACTGAACTCATGGATAAGAAAATCTGTACTTTTGCTGAATGTCAGACAGAGAACAAACCAAAGCAAGATGATAACCAACAATAACAAAACAAGAGGCAGAACACTGGCCGAGCCTACACTGCAGGATCTGGTGAGAAAGGAAACCTTATGGGGTGGGGGGGCTTCTAAACCTTCTGTATCTAAATTGCAACAACTCACCCACGATGGTCAATGTGCTCTAAAATGTCACAAGTTCAACCGAGTTGGCCATCTGGCTCGTGACTGTAGGAGTACTACAAAGGCCAACACTACTAACAACCAAAGGGGCACTGGGACAGGTTAGAACCTCACTTGCTATGAATGTAGAGCCCAGGGACATTTCAAGAGGAATTGACCAAAGTTGAAAAACAACAACCATGGTAACCAAGGTGGAAATGGCAATGCTTCAGCGAAAGTGTATGCAGTAGGCCGTGCATGGACAAACCCAGACTCAAACGTCGTTACGGGTACGTTCCTTCTAAACAACCGCTATGCTTCTATCTTATTTGATACTGGTGCCGATATAAGCTTACAACATTTAGTTCTCAAATTGATATCACACCATCTACCTTAGATCATTATTATGATGTTGAACTAGCTGACGGGAGAATAATTAGGTTAAACAATATCATTCCGGGTTGTACATTAAATTTCTTAAATCACCCATTCAACATAGACTTAATGCCCGTAGAACTTGGTAGTCTCGACGTCATTATCGGTATGGATTGGTTGGCAAAGTACCAAGCTGTCATCTTTTGTGCCAAGAAAATCGTTCGTATTCCCTGGGGAAATGAAACGTTGATTGTTCGCGGTGACGGAAGCGACCGAGGAAACGAGACTCGTTTGAACATCATCTCGTGCACTAAAACGCAGAAGTACATGCTAAAAGGATGTCCTATCTTTTTGGCACATGTTACTACAAAGGAGACTGAAGACAAGTCAGAGAAGAAGCGACTTGAGGACGTACCGATCGTTTGAAATTTTCCTGAAGTGTTTCCTGAGGACTTGCCGGGTCTTCCACCGACTCGACAAGTGGAATTCTAAATCGATTTGATACCTAGTGCTGCACCTGTAGCACGAGCACCTTATCGATTAGCTATATCAAAAATGAAGGAATTATCAGACCAACTTCAAGAACTTTCTGACAAGGGCTTCATAAGACCCAGTTCCTCACCTTGGCGAGCTCCGGTCTTGTTTGTCATAAAGAAGGATGGATCATTTCGAATGTGCATCAACTACCGAGAGATGAACAAGCTAACAATGAAGAATCGTTATCCACTCCCAAGGATCGATGATTTATTTGATCAACTACAAGGATCCAATGTTTATTCTAAGATAGACTTGCGATCAGGTTATAACCAGCTTCGGGTACGTGAAGAAGATATTCCGAAGACGGCATTCAGAACTCGATATGGTCATTATAAGTTCCAAGTTATGCCATTTGGCTTGACGAACGCACCATCGGTATTTATGTATCTCGAGAACCGCGTGTGCAAGCCATTTTTTGATAAATTTTTGATCGTCTTTATCGACGATATTCTCATCTACTCCAAGAACAAGAAGGAACACGAAGAACATCTTAAAGCGATTATGGAATTGCTTAAGTGTAACCTTTGCCCTTTTTGTGTTCTGAATATTTCATTTATAGTCCTTTGACTATTTGACTGTTGTCAATTTATTCAGATTCTGTACCGTGTTGACGGTGGTGATTTTATGAGATATGTGATGATTTGAGGTTTATTGTATAATCCCTTTTGGAAGGTATTATTGTGTTATGTGTATTCCGGGTGGTTTGACCCGTGAATTTTGAGAAATGCCAAAAAACGAGTCTGACACGTCCGTTAATGTCCAAATTGAGTTTTGAAGGGTTTAAAATGAAAATATGTCATGTGAATACTCTAGGTTAATGGAAAAGTATTTTTAAAGTGAATAAAAATGCTAATTAACTTTGGGGTAAATTTTACGGTTGAGTTTTACGAGTATTTAAGTGATCCCGACACGAAAAGAAAGGCCCGAGACCCCATGGGATACCATGGCCGGTCAAAAGAAGACTAGGGAGACAAGGTGGCTTAATTTTAGCTAACCTTGTCCAAATTGTACATAAGATGCTTTCCTTATCCTCATTTTTACACATAGTTCATTTTCAAAATCAAAAAAATATCCTCTCCCTTCTCTCTTGTGTTCGTCCGCACCTACAACACACACACTCTTATAATTTTTGAAGTTTGATCAAGAAAACATGAAGACATAAATATTTGGGGTTGATTCTAGTGTTTGGTTATTCATTTAAACAACGTTTGGGTTGTCCGGTTCGTGTCGAAATCTACAAATTTGAAGATTTTCTTGTAAGTTTTCAAATTTAAATTTCGTTTGTCCTTTTGGGTTTATTTTGATGCATAGATGTTAGTTGTACAAGTTGATCGTTGTGAAAATTGATTTTTGGAAGCGAAACGAAAGAAAAAGGGGGTGTTTGGTTCGTGTAAAAAGAAAAGGAAAAAGAGGGTTTTTGTAGTTTTGATGTCGTGGTCGTGATGGTTGAATAATATATGATGCTAGAATGCTTATTTTTATAGTAGCTTGTATGGCTTATTCGGGCTTATTTTTAAGCTATTTCTTGGCTTATTTGGGCTTATAGGCCACGAATGGATTCCCAAAATCACTAGGAAAGTGATTTTGATTATTTTTGTGTTATGGCGTATGTTGTGGACTATTTTTGAGGCTTATGGTAGTAACCAAAAGCAATACGTAGCTTAATAGCTAATTTTAAAGCTTAATATACGTATTTTGTGTTTATGGGACTCACGACCCAATAAGTTATTTGAGCCGCGGCTTAATGGGAGTGCTCTATTGTGAGTCCGGATTATTTCGACAGTATAAGATTATACTTATATATGTATAAGTGGACCTTGTTGGGCCTTAAGGCCCTAAATAAGAGATATGTTGTTTAGATATGAAAATTTTGATGGACTTTTGAAAGTGGAAATGTATTTACGAAGTGATATTGAACGATATTTTGGGAAAAATGTGTTGGTAAGCGTTAACGATTGAGATTTTGGCGATTCTGAACTAGGGCCTAGTTTTAGGTTTTAGGGTTAAAACTAGATTAGGGTTTTCTGGGTTTAATTCTTGAATATTGTTGTTGAAATGATGAAATGATGATAGGATATGATTGTTAATGTTGTAATTTAAGTTATTACAACTTATTTGAGTGTTGGTTTGGGGTTATGATGGATAAAAACCAAGAAACGGGTCATGATTTACTATTTTGCTCGGGTTAGGGTTTCTGACTTTTGAATTAGGGTTTTGAGTGTAAAAATGTGTATGAAAGCTTATGAATAGAATAATTAGGGTTTACACATTGTACATTGAGTGTAGTAGCTTGTACACAAGTGGTGATGAAGAAACTAGAATGAAAACGGAGGTAAAACGGCTATTTTGGAGTTCATGCTTCATGATTTGTACATTGTGCTTTATAAGACTTGTACTTGACTTAGAGGGAGTTTATATTTCAAATGAGATGTTATATTACTTGTACATATGCTTTAGTAGCTTGTATATTCACTTTAGATATTAACCCTTCATGAAATTAGGGTTTAGAGGTATACGATAACGGTTTAAAGCCTGTTTTGATATAACGTTGCAAATGGTACATTATAGAAATAATGTACTTTGTAATAAGCATATTAAGATATTGACTTGAAATTTTATGATATTTGCTTAACATATATGAAGACAGGATGGCCATAGATAGGTTGCGTGAGCTCGTCTACTTTAGTTATGTAAGTTACATGACATACTGAGATATTGACAATACAAATAATGTAATAAAGCGAAAAATTTCCTCGTACAATTGTGATAATAGAAAAATAGGTTGATGAAAATTCTTGCTTTGTTATACGCCTACCCAGTATTTGTATGATTATTAGAGCGGATGGGTACACCTACCCAGGTTTGTGTGTGGTCCTGCCCTAATTTTAGTGCTCCAGCTGGTAGGCCCTTTAGGTGCGTAAGTGACATATGGTTATTGATTAGCGGTGATGCTAAGGTTGTTTGCATATATTCACTGTCATATAGCACTATTGTCCACTGTTGAAATATGGGCACAACTTTTGGGTTTAAGGTCAAACCTACGAGCTCACCAACATTATTGTTGACGTTTTCGAGTATCATTTTTAGGTGAAGTGAAAGAAGAGTATTTTGGTGATTGATAGCAGACTTAGAAGTATCCCGTGTGAAATTTAGTTTAAAGTCTTGCTTGCTTGTTGTTTGATTTTAGTTTTGGATGTTTTGGAATAATTTTGGATTATGGTCCCCTATGAGGACATTGGGATAATTGTAAGAGATTATGGATTTTAGTTGCGATTTAGGACATCACTTGAGTTTTTTCAAGGTTGATGGTCTTCATAGAACTTGGAGCTTATGCAATGTAGTTTTTCTCTATTTTGTATCTTGTGTTATGATTGATCATTATGTTGCATTCTTGAGTTTTCGCCATTGTCAGGGTGTGACAGATTGGTATCAAAGCCAAGGTTATAGAGAACTAGGTGGTTTGGCCTAGACTATAACCTAAGATCCGTCGTCTAGTTGCGTATAGGATCTATGTGCGCGGTGTTCCGCTTCTGTGTGTTCACGGTTTGGTGCCTTAGTTATGTCAATCATTGAAATAGGTGGGCTCAATATTAGATATGAATGGGAAAGGATGCGAATATAAGTACGTGGCCAACGTAGTTATAATCGTATCACAACTCACTCATACTTGATAATGTGTTCACACAAATTGATGTTGACATCGTAGGATGGAGTTACGTGTATATCTGATTATATATAGTGAGATATTCTATATATATGTGCGAGTCTTCCCACTTACCAAACGTTGCCCATGTTCTCCCTCGTGTGGATAATGCTGCCAAGGGTGATGACCTAAAGTGCTAGCCGGCCTGCTGTTGAATCGCTAGGAGGGGGAATAGGTGAACGGGTTGGTAGAGGTGGAAAGGTAGAAGACCTAGGGAAGGTAATGA
>BQNB010176494.1:0-13057 GCA_026074375.1 Tanacetum coccineum
TTGTGTTTTGTGCCCTGAAGTAGCACCCCAATGTTACCATTCCGCTGCGTTGTCCTGATTTTTGGGGGTGTTACACTAACAATGTTTGCTTAGGTAAAGTTTAATAAACTTTGGGTATTGGGCATAAACATGAGTATTTGTTGAAGCGTTGAAAAGTTTTGGTGATTCCGGGTATGCCTAAACGTATTTTATCGTAAAGTAAACGCTTTACGTAATTGACAAAAATAAAATATAATATGTTAATTATTACTTTATTATTAATAATATAATGATGGCTTGACATAAACTTTAATTTGTTTGGTGCCCGTTTACGTTGATTGTTGATTTTTAGTTTACGCGATTTAACGTATCGATTAAAATTAAAAGCGAACGCGTACGAGAAAAAAAAATATATAGTGAATTTAAATAGCGTCGTAAATGACCTGAAAATATGGAATGTTACAGTTTGGCTAAGTTTTTTTTTGAACGGCAGTTTGGCTAAGTTTTAGATACAACGGATTGCTGTCCGAAAATGATTTGTAGGTTTTGAGTGTCGTAAAAATGTTTTTACAAGATAAAGCTTCAAGATTTTGATAGTATATGTTCACACGCAACTTTTGATATATAGAACACTAAAAACGGACGTAAAACGAGCAAGTTATGATCAAATGAAGATTTGAAACACTTTCGACAAAACTGTTTTTTGTGACAATCTGAGCAGATTCTAAAATGAGTATTTTGACCCCTTTAGGGTCCGAACCGGATAAAACTTATAAAAGGAAACTTGTCTGGAACGATTTTTCGGTAAAATAAGTGCATTTTCGTTAAGCTTGAAAGTCAAAGACGAGAGAGTTAGACACCATAAAGTTGTGTCGTTTTTGAAACATTAAAATAAAATGTGAGCTGATTGAAATATTAAAAGAGTTTTTGAGCGGTTTCGAGTCCATTTGAACTTGGAAAACCTTAGCGAAAGTTATTGTATCATTTATATTATATTAGGACGTGTAAGAAACACTCTAAAAGCAATATTTCAAAAACGTTAGACATTACCAAATGTAGTAAGTTTTATTTACTGAATATCAACTAGCGATATGAAAGTAGAAGTAGACATTTAAGTTTTCCTTAGTGCGTTTAGGGTTAATGGACTTAGCAAATATTAGTGGACGGTATTAACGTTCCAGATTTCCAAACTTTCCAAAAATAGTAAGTTTTCATCTGAGCGTCGTAAACTTAACTAAAGACCTTTTATCTTCGTAAAGTCACGTTTTTACTAATTTAACAAAGACACAAACACATGAGGATGATATTGTCTTTCATAAACATTTCATACAACTATTCATATTACTATACCTACTTCTAAAGCACGTCTCTCAAAATTAGGTCGCGGTTAGGAACGTTTACTTGCACTCTTGGTTCGTTGATTGTTTACGCTCACCACTTGCTAAAGGTGAGTCTGTAGCCCCCCGTTTTACTATTTTACTATTTCAACTTTTGGGGTGAGAACATTGCTTGCTTTTAAACTTTGGACACAAGTACTTACTTTACTCTTACATGTTTACGTGTTGCCTAAGTTACCGCTAAACCATTATTGCCCTTATTCATGAACCGTTAATTACTCAAAAGTAAGCACGAGTGTTATAAACAGATCTATTGGGACTGATAGCCCTCGTCCGGGTTTGGTAATTCTTACTTGTATTGGGTACTCATGGTGTAGTATCGGTCAAACGGACGTATACCATGTCGAACTGCAGGTGGTCTTTGGTTGGACACCTGTAAGGGCAAGACTTTCTTAGCATCAAGTGTGCCACATACTATGTCTAACTTCGGTGTCATGAGCTTAGTGCAACGTAAATATCTTTTGTGATATTGTATGTGTTACAATAGTCGCACGTTTACAAATCTTATGGTCCATACTTGTGAAATACTTAAACCTACGAATTCACCAACTTTATATTGATGGTTTAAGCATGTTTTTAGGTGCTTAACTGAATTTCCCTTGATGTGCTTCATGGAGTCTACATGCATTATGACCTCACTTTTCAAGAAAACTTATGCCTATCATTTAAATATCGTTGTACTTTAAACATCTTTTCAGCTTCTGCATTTTCATCGTATTACTTTTGGGATATTGTAATGACTTAACTATGTTATAACTTATAATTATGCAACGATGTTTATTTTTAAAACATCCATATAGTGGTCGTTCTCTTGTGCTTGCGTTTGAGATATTCATGGCCGTCACGCCCTCGGATTACCTATTTTCGCTGCAACCTAATTTGGGGGTGTGACATTAACCGTTAGTGGCAGTTGGGGGATAACGGCCCCCTTCATGAGTACTCATGCGTAAGAAGAAAGTTGTGGGCTACCATCAGATGAGTGCTGATAGGCCTTTGTTTTGAGCTTAACTTGACCGTAGTTACGCTATCAGTGTTAACTGATTTCACGAGTATTAATCTATAAAAATTATGTACTATTTCACATTAACAAAAAAATTCAAAATACTAAGAGGAAGGGGTACGGTGGCCTGATGGGCTCGCGCCATCGCACCAGCCGACCTTTTTCTGACGCCGACGGTACCGTGGCTGGCGCCATCGGCTCTCGCGTCGTGGTAACTTGCCCACGCCATACTATTTTTTTGAAAATTTGAACGTTAGAAAACGGATAGGAGCCCATTTTTTTAAACCCTTTTTTTGCATTAAAAACCTCATTTTTTTCAAAATTTTACCCCTTAAAAATCCTATAAATACCTCCTTATTTTACAATACTTTACACACTCCTCCACTATAATTTATAACACATTATTTTCTACATCTTATATTTTTTTCTACCAAAATGAATCCCAACAATTCATGGATAACCGATATGCTCAACGACCCCGAAAACCAAATTTCGGGCTCGTCTTCTTCGGCTAATCCCAACACCCAAATGCCTTACTATCATCACAACTATAATCCATATTCTAATCCCGATCAACAAATTACATTTCAACAATGGCAACTTCAACAACAAATGCAATATACTTAAATTTCTCAACAACAACCTGGTAATTCCCAACAACAATCCGACCAACAATCCCACCAACCACAAAAAGAAGAAGACGAGGTGGTCCGGACTCGACGTCACGAGGAAAACGTATTATAAAATGGCTAAGAAAACCGTTGAACCGCAAGCTGAAGCCGTCAAAGTTTGAAATTTTTTGAGCCAAGACAAGGAGTTGCTTTTGGCGGAATGTTTCATACAAATATCTGAGGATCTAAAAGTGGGTTCGGATAAAAAAATGATACATTTTGATACAAGGGTTATGAGTGGGGAGAACGATAAGAATTGGATGATGAGGGTTGAAATCTTGTATAAAACACACACGAGTTCTGATTTTAAGCACAAGAGTGCTTGGTCATTTTGAAAGACAACCACAAGTGGAAAAATCCCGATTCGACAAATGCAAGACGAAACCGTCATCGGTTACCTACGAGGAACCCGAGCTTTTTGGAGACGACGAGTTGCCGCATCCACCCGACAAAGAAAGAATTGCTAAAAGTCAACGATCTTCAAACTCGACCACCTCTTCCGGATCAAACCCGACAATGTTTCAAGAAATGCTCCAACAACAATACAAGTTAGACCCGAAGGCAAAAATGAAGCGTATCAACCGCGAGGTGAACTCTCGAGTCGCGTTATATGATTTTCAAAAGGTAGCCGAAGACTTGAAAGTCCTACAAATGTCGACCGACGAGATGGATCCGGTTGACGCGGCTATTATCAACGCCCAAAAAGCACGAATCCGGGCTTTATATGCACCACAAAACTAGTTTACGTTATGTCTTTTTATGTTTACGTTTTTTTTTCGTACTATGTTTTTAATTTTTATGTAATGTTTTTTTATTTATTAATATATTGTGTTTAATTTTAATGAAATTTATTTGTGTAAAGTGTTTAATTTTATATAAATGAAAAAAAAATTCTTACACGGCACCACATTTTATGATGCAAAAGAAGGAGCCACAAAATATAATGTCATAATAATTCCAGTGTCATATCACTTTTGCTAAAATGATAGTACTTTTTGACCTATGAACCCATGTACCCCATGTAGGATAAGGATGAAAAAACATGTGAAAAACCAATTCCAAGTCAGACACCAGTCAAACAAAAAGAACCCACAAAATCCTCGTAGTTGAGTTCACATAACAATACCGAGTAAACACAACAACATAAATAATACTCAACCACTGTCCAAACTCTAAGTATTACTTACACAAAAAAAAAACATATTTCTTAAAAAAAAAACACATTCTTATTCACTTCCAAAAGTTTATTATCGTATCACTTGCAACCACTTTTCATCTCAAACCCTTGTTCACTTGCATGCATTATATGCATATGCATGCTTCACTCCTTTTCAAATCCACCGTCAACCCACCGTCAATCGCCGTCAATTCTCGTTCGGACGGTCAACCGCCGTCAAATAACTCTCTACAGAGCAGGTATTCACAATCTGTAACTATTTTATACGTATGTGTTTGTTTAATTATTCTACATAACGATCTATCTATTTTGAAGGTCAATTTTATGGTTTGTGTGTTTGATTTGTGTAATTATGGTTTAGGAGAAGAAATTAGGGCTTACGATTAAGAAAAGTAAAAAGAATGATGATGATGATGACGTCACCAGGAGGAGTGAAGGTGTGTGTGAATGAGTTGTGTGGAACGACAACGACGAGTCAGTGGAAAAGAGGCTGGGCTATGAAAGTTGGTGGTTTTGCTTGTTTGTGTTACTCTTGTGGGTATGAAACCTTTTTCACCTTTTTTTATTACCATTTTACCCTTTCATCTTTATATTCTTGTCTTCATAAGGGGCTGTTTGGTTAAGCTTATACGTGCAAGGACGCAACTAGGGTGGGTCGCGGGGCTCTTGGGACTCCCGTAGAATCTTGCGGCGGAGTGTTAATTTTTGTTAAAAACCTCGATTTTTTCTAAATGCATCTAGTCCAAAAAAATTGTGTTCCTCGTTTTGTATAATTTTTCGTAAATGTACCTTAATTGTGTCCTGGTTCCGTCCATGTATGTGTGGGCTATCTTTAACTTATCTGATAAACTCCAATTTTTCGACTTATTTCGAGACCTAAGAGCTTATATAAGCTCGTTTTATCACAATAAGCTTATATAAGCTTGTTATATCATATTAAGCTTATATAAGCTCATAGGTTTCAAACTAAGCCGGAAAAATGAGCTTATGAAATATAAGCGAAATCAGATAAGCTAATAAGCCCTAAGCTTAAACTAACACCCCTTAACACATCCCCATACTGCGCGCTCGCGAGATTGAGTTTTGTTTGTTGTATGGGTCACTCTACCCTTGTGGAGGGACGTAGGGGTGTGAGTGTTTGCATTTTACCCCCCAATACGGCGTGCTGGCGGGATGATTGTTGTTTTTATTTTTGATTGGAGTTTGTATATGTGTTAATGTGGTTGTACATCTATATTTTTCTACAATTTTTCAAAATTGTTGACAAAAGTTGCTAAACAAGATGATTTACATTTATGGTCATATATAATAATAAAAATCCCTAATTTTTTGGTTGAACATGTTTCATGGAGTTTATTTTGTGTTGGATGACTAAAAATAGCAGGGTGAGATAATGTGGTTGTTTTTACATTAATATTTTTATAATCTGTAAAAAAGTTTTGATTTTTGCAGGCTATATGTTTTTTATGCAATAAAGGACAATATGAAATTAAGTTTATTGGACCCTAGTTTGCTGAGCAAGTTGGTCTTTTTAGCATATATTTTTCAAGGAAAAAAGTGTGTTGGTGGTGAAAAGCTAAGAATGGAGCTCTGTATTTCAAAATTGATAGAAAAACAAAAGATGTGTAACAAGATGATTTTACATCTTGAGTATCAAAGCTCTTCTTCAATGAGACTCATGTTTAATCAAAAATTGTTTTTGTTCATGACGAGTTCTCACACGAGTGATGGTTAATCATTGGCGAAAAGCTAAAATATTCGAACCAAACTTTAATTAAATTCCCTATAATGAATACTTTGGATCAAGACGATGATCTTGTTTGTTAATGTCGATCTTGTTGTGAGACTTTGTTATAGCACTTGTATGTGTGTCTAAATGTATGACTATGCAAAGTGAACCACCTTGTTTTATTTCAAGAAGTCATCTCCTGTGAGGCTGTGCTCATACTCTGATTCATATGCATTTTGGTCATATTTGTTTGTGGTTTTTATTTTCTTAAAATGGTGTATGTGGAGTGCAGAACTGCATTTGATAATCTACGCTACTGTGAACGATTCCACCTGAACGAAGCGGGTTGGAGAGAATGCAAATTTTGTGAGAAGGTAATTAATATCTAACTATCTCTAAAAGCTCTAAATAACAAGCTATTTTCTAGTGGGTGGGGTTAGATAGGTGGGTTGATCAATACAAAAAAGTCTCGGGTCTGAACAGCTGATTCTTTGGTTCGTGTTGGGTCAGCCCGATTAACTTTTTTTTGTCCAAAAATCAAATTGTAACATATAAAAGCGTGTAAAATTCGATTACAATTACAGTATAGTGATATTTCAGTAAGCGGTTTATATAAAACGATTTTGGAGTTTGTATACATTATATTATTTTGGACGACTTTCGTTCATTTGTTCTGTTTCTCCTTAGCCAGACTTTTTGATTTACTAGTTAGAAAAACTTGAATCGACCCATGTATATGTGAATTGGCTAAAATTCTCATGTTAAAGTCCTGCTCACCAATTTCTGTTGAGTTTGCCATTGCAGCCTATTCACTGTGGATGCATCGTCTCCAAATATCTATATGAATGCCTTGATTCGGGAGGGATAGCATGTATGAAGTGTGTGAGAGCCAAGGGAACCCAACCCTTCAATCCCCCGGTAATTTGTTCTTTAGCAAGTTGAACTGTCATGCATTCTACTTTTTCCACAGATATATATCAAATACATGTGCATGATAAGTGGATACTGGAACTATAACCTCATAAAAGAACAGGTTGTTGCTTAAAAGAGTAATAGTGTTTGTTTTTACTAGAAAAAACCCTTATAATATATCGAGTTATTTTACATTGCGAGAGTTAACAGTATAGGACTCGTGACCTATATGATCATTTAAATCGATTATTTTTGTATTTCTTCATAAATTTTGAAGGCTCTTTTAGGTGAAAGGGAAGTTGGTTATCCTACATAGAAAATGACCAAAACTGACTTTCATATGCAACTCGAAAGAAGAAAATTAATAATTAATATTATGTAATATGTCAGATAAATCTGTGGTAGAACATAAGTCTTGTTGTGGCATCTCCTTTTTTCTATTTCGCAGTCAGAAAATTCATTATTCTTAATCATTTGTGCTGTTCAAAATTGTATATATTTACATCTTTTATCAGTAATTAAAAGACCAAAGATTGGGTCCTGCCTATCCTGATTCTAGTATCCCCTTTAATCCCACATGGTGTTTAAATGATGGTAGTTTCCATGATATAGTATTTTTAAGTGGAATTGAATTACTAATCTTACCAATTGAATTTTGTGGGAATCTAAAGTCTTATATTTGACTTATCAATGATTTCAGTCGCTTGCTAACAAGATTCCAAATGGCTTCACTCGGTTTTCTGGAAGTTGGCATCCATCTGTATTCACCAATAGGATGAATAATAGCACGCTCACGCCATTAAGCGAAGGGCTAGATAAAAGTCAGCATGCATGTTTGACTTCATCCATCGGGCAACCATTCAGACTAGACGAAGAGTTACCATCTTATAAAGAATTTGGCGCTCATTGCTCTTCTAGTAAAGATCTTAATTTAAACTTCCGGAGCTTACCAACCCAATCACTCTTACCAACCCAATCACCATTACCTACAGTACCCGATAATAACAAACCCAGTTTAGGGTTGGAACCGATAAACGAGCCTGTATATCAACAATCATTGGGATTTTCTTTTGGAAATGAGAGTTCTTCTGTGGTCCCTACTTCTAATGGGGTTGTAGAGAGAAATGTAGTACCAGAAAAAGTTCCTTCTGTTAAACAAGAACAAAAACCACGCCAGATGGTTCCAAAAATTTCAAAATCGGGAGCTAGCATACGGTCACAGTCAAACAAAGAGACTGGTTCAGATAACCGAGTTGCCAGACCACCTGGTGAAGGACGAGGCCGCAGTCAGTTGCTTCCAAGATACTGGCCAAGGATGACTGACCAAGAACTGTTGCAAATATCTGGGGAGTATCCTTCCATTCGATTATTTTTATGCTCACACATTGGAAGTGTTTGTGTTGGGGAGGGGTCGGGTGGATTGGCAACAGGTCAAAACGGTAAATTTTGTTTTGGTCAACTTATTTCAGTAATAATCTGATTATTTGAATAAATGATTTAGGAGGTTTTACGATTAAAGAATACACTTAGGAAAATTTTCTAACTGTCTGCCCCTTTTTATGTTTAAGCTTTTTAATTTTTTTACTTTTGTCACTTCTGACTTCTGCATGTTGAGACCTTGAGAGCTACCTTATGGTGTCTGAAAGCAGAATCATTTATATTATCAGAAAAGCAGACGATTATAAATGACTGGTTGAACTTTTATCTCTAAGAGCATAAACATAGTATGCTCATACTGATAGAAAATATATGTGGACACCATAACTTTGTCTAGCTTAAATTCCGACTGCACCATTACCCCGCTATTTGAGAAGGTTCTTAGTGCAAGTGATGCTGGTAAAATTGGTCGCTTAGTCCTGCCTAAAGCGTGTGCTGAAGTGAGTTGATTTTCTTCTTTTTTGACTTATTTCTATCTTTTTCACATGCTTTTGATTCCCTATAATCAAATACTGGTGCAGGCGTATTTTCCGGTTATTAACTCGTCGGAAGGTGTACCAGTAAAGGTCCGTGATGTAAAAGGGAAAGAATGGACATTTCAGTTCAGATACTGGCCTAATAATAACAGCCGGATGTATGTTCTAGAGGGTGTGTTCTTGTGCATACAAAATATGCAAATGGAAGCTGGAGACACAGGTAACCCGTGTGGTGTCTATGTCAGACTAACGGTATCTTTATGCGAGTTATAATGCGAATATTTATATTTTTTCTTGTACAACTACCATATGAGGTGGCAAAATGGGCCATTTATGTAAGGATCGAAACCGGTTGGGTTGACCTGAAAAACTAGTTGCTCCGAAACTTGAATATATTTTAACTAATTTGTGTGTCAGATGTGATTACAAATGTTTTTTTGTTATAAAAATAAATATATTTAGCTGAATAGAATGATTAAAAAGGTTTTATGCATTAATGAGTAGATGGTAAAGTTTACCTTGTACTTGAATACTTATGTTTCATATGTCCTTACGTCTACTTAATCTTCTGCAGTGATATTTAGTCGGTTAAATCCAGGAGATAAACTTGTATTAGGATGTCGAAAGGCCGTAGTTGCTACACACGCATCTGCTCCTCCTAATCCTGTTAATGGAGACTCGCTAGCAGTGAGTGCTTACAGCATTGGACCATGTTGTAATTCTGTATCTTTTTTGCTTTTTTTCTTCTATTTTTGGTCATTCTAACACATTTTTGCTTATTAGAGTGAACCTGCTTTGCCAAAGATTATAGATGAAGGCACAAGTAACTTGGATTCAGAGCAGAAATCAGCAATTCAAGAAAAAAAGAAGACTCGTAATATTGGGTCCAAAAGTAAGAGGCTGCACATGCATAGTGAAGATGCCATGGAGCTCAAGTTTACGTGGGAAGAAGCACAGGAATTCCTCAGGCCACCTTCTAATCCAACTGTTGTTATGATAGAAAATTGTGAATTGGAAGAATACGATGTAAGTAGAGGTGGCCTAGATGGGCGGGTCAAAATGTTAATTCTTATTTTTGGTCGTAACAGTTTGGGCTGGGTTCGCGGGGAACACCTTAACGTCCTAAACTTTGATTTATTCTCTCATAAATATTTAGGAGTCACATACGAGTTACAAATATTGTCTTTATCTCAAAAGTAATCTAATGTTTGAGTAAAATAATTTAGGAGCTTTAATGCATAAAAACACACTTCGGTTCATTTGACCCGGTTGACATGTTTCATTAATAGCTAATATTGTTGATTTTACTCATTTAATCGATATAACATAATCTGAATTGACCTCGGTTATATTTTGTTTGGTTTCATTCAGGAGCCACCGGTTTTTGGCAAAAAGACCGTATTCACAACAACTGCATCCAGGTGAGGATTCTCTTAAATGTTCTCTTTTGTTGTTTAAATGGTTGAAAACTGTGACAAGTACTCTATAATAGTTGGTTGGTAGTTACACAAGTGATGTGTTATAGCATAGTTACTGTAAATTGGGAGTGGGGACCGCCCAAATCTTCGGATCTTTACACAAATTTTGTGATTGACTGCCTATGTGATAATTAAAAGTGCCCTTTAAATGGAGGATTGGACCGATTGGTTTGGTTATATATGATCTTATTATAAATTCTTTTTCGAAATTTTTTAATAATGTCCTCATAGTTTGTTCTAACTCGACATTAGTTTGTCTGTTTGTCAAGATTTAGCATGAATGATTTTACAATTCAGTTATTCTATAGGTTGCAAGAACAATGGGTTCAGTGTGACAGTTGCTCCAAATGGCGGAAGTTACCTTCAGATGCTCTTATTCCCTCCAAATGGACTTGCTCTGATAATGTTTCAGATCCAAACAGGTACTTCATTTTCCTTTTTTATTTTTGTGGGTTTCAAAATTAATGTAAATGGATAGTGTTTGGAGTCTTGAAACAATTACAAAAACGGGATAGAACTAAATGGAACCCAAAGTTATTGTCATTTATAGTATTTTCACAATGTTTAGTGATTTTTCAGTATTTTCACAATGTTAAGTGATTTTTCAGTATTTTCACATGTACATGGGGGAAAGACACACTCCAATATATATGGAAGAAAACCAAACATAAAATAGATACGAATGGAAAAATCGTCATCATAAGTAAAAATGGCGTGAATTTGCACCCATTTACTTATGATCGAGTCAATATGGGTCTTCTGCTATGTCTCTAACATGTCAAAAGATATTCTTTTTTCTTTTAGCTAAACTGGGAATGGTCAAACGGGTCGAAGGTGCCCAAACTGTATATTTAATGCGTACAACCTCCTAAACCACTTTGTTTAGAAACTTGATTATTAATTTAGAAATATACTTGTAATGATTTATTTACCTCATTGATTGTGCATAAAAAATACTAAAAATGGACCAAAATAGTGTTCACTGGTCGACCCAAACCCCAGGGCCTGACCATATCACCTCCTTAACTAAGTATGTCTTGCAAAATTCAGATGTGAGTTCAGCTTGCTAAAAACCCTAAGATTTTGCTCATTTCGTGTACGATATCTATCAGGTGTTCCTGTTCGACTCCTGAGGAGAGAGGAGCCGCAGATTTGGAACAGATCTCAAAACGTGGCAAGGGTACAATTCAACATATTATTTCCATGGATTGATGTTGACTTTATTATGATCCTAAACTCTGATGTTACTATTTAGTACTTTATGCAGAATCTAAGAAGCAGAAGCTTGTGGGAAAGTGGGGGACCAAAGAACAGAAACAAGAGGCTGCAGGCTTAGAGGCATTGGCCACCGTCGCAATATCGGGAGCAAATGATAGCGAGAATGGCAACTCTATAGTGGGCCTCACCACAAGACATCCCAGACACCGGCCTGGTTGCTCTTGCATTGTCTGTATACAGCCCCCAAGTGGAAAAGGAAAACACAAACCTAATTGCACTTGTAACGTGTGTGCAACAGTGAGACGTCGTTTGAAATCCATGATGCAGCGCAAGAAAAATAGACAGGTGAAACAAGGGGCCGAAAAGGTCAGTTTACTGGTTCCGGTTATCGACAAGACTGAACCAGATGACGCAGTTGGGACAGAAACTGGGCCTGAAGTTCTAACTGAGTGCAGTGACAAAGGTCAAGGATTGGATCTGAATTTTGACCCAAAGGAAGAAGGGGTGATGGTAGCTGCTTTTAGGACCCCTTCAGTGTGGCAAAATGTGCTTGGAGGACATGTACCCAATGTTACTAGCGAGTTAAAAGACGGACCTGTGCAGACAATTAACAAGGTTGTTGAAGGTGTTTAATCTTGGCCTATAGTCGTTAGTCAGAATTTCAGTTTTTTTTTTGTATTGCTCCCCACCCCTCCATAGTAATACATTTAGAGTTTGGGAAAAACAAGAGCCTATCGATTTTATCTTTTTTTTTTTTGGCTTCTATATATGTAAGATTGCGAACATAAGACTGAATCCACATGGTGGAGGCCGGATGTGGCCTGTTAGATCTTGCCGGGATGTACTAATGAGAGATATAGGAGTAAATATAGTCGAACTAGAAAAATTATATGAATCTATATATGTAAGATTGCGAACATAAGACTGAATCCACATGGTGGAGGCCGGATGTGGCCTTTACGATTTCCGATAATATAAATATATATAATTTTCATGTGTGATATGTTATCTCTCATGGCTCAACCGCAGATGGTATTTTTGGTGGCTCTACAGGATTAACCAGTATCCAATTCAGTCAAGTCGTCCAAGTTTTATAACCTGAACCGAGTTTCAGTATGTTTAATGATCAGTATATACGTTAGATGCGAACACTACAGAAAGTACTATACCAAAAATAATGAGAACAGTGGTAACATATTGCACCCTTTTAAGTTACAGGATCAAACAAATAAAGTACTATTATCATTGCTATATTATCAGATCCAATATCGATTATGTTACTGTTTTATGGTACCTAGTACTGCAAATAGCAAATAAGTATTCGGTTTTAGAGAAGAATATAAAAGATAACAACTATGATACAAAGTGATGGGCTACAAGAGAGCCAAATTGAGCTCGATTTGGGGTCAACGTTTCTATCTAAGACCAAGCCTGACTCGAAAATTTGACATCAGCACGATACAAGCTGGAGTTCAACTCCAAAAGTATTCAATATTCGCTCAACTTCAGGTTGAAAAGCACGTTTAGATTACATCTAGTAAATCAAACGTATTTGGGATGTATATAAAGATTACAAGTTTTAG
>BQNB010176498.1:0-13056 GCA_026074375.1 Tanacetum coccineum
GGAGGAATTTTCGATCTAGACTCGGTTTTGACATAACATATACCGCTTTTAGGTGATGGTTTTAAAGATTATTTCTTTGACTCATCAATGCTATTATGTACTAGTTTCTTCCTAGTAATAAAAAAATCTGATCTAGAAGACATAGGTGGACTAAAAACATGTTCTGTCTCTTTTTCGCCATAGGTGCGACTCACGGATCCAGGTAAGGTGGATCCGTGCACCTTTATGGTGGATCCGTCCGTCCCTTTTTCAGCGGACGATCCAACAAAAATCATGTTTTTAGTTCCGCTTATTGAAGCTTTACTATCATCAAATCCTAGACCATTTTACAACTAAGTGACTTTTGATTATTTAACATTTCTCTAAGTGAATTAGCGCTTTTATCAAATTTAACAAATTTAACTTGAGTTTCTTTAAGTTTGGCGTTTTCCGATTTAAGTTCCTCACATGACTTACATGCAATCTCAACTTCTTTACTTCTCTCAAGTTTCTTAATTTTCTCGTTCAATTCTAAAATTTCTTTTTCTAAAAGATCTCTTTTAGTTTTCAAAATTTTATTCTTGTTAATGATTTTTAAGCTAATTTCACATAAGCTATCGTATTCTATTGGCATACTATCATTATCAAGAGAAGATGCGTTATCACTATAATAAGAAGAGTTAAGAGTTACCTCATTCGACGATTGAGCCATTAGACAAGTTTCATTATTGGTTTTATCTTAGGCGTCATTTTCGCTATCGCTCCAAGAACCTCCAATGAAGGCCTTTTGATCTTTGTTGCGAGATGGTTTTGGACAATCGCCAATGAGATGATTTGGATCACCGCATCTAAAACATTTTTGGTCACTCTTTCCTTTCTTCTCATCTCTTTGTCAGAATGACTTCTTTTCTTCTCTTGGTTGCCTAACAAATTTACCCTTTCTTCTAAAGAACTTTTTAAAGTTCCTTATGGCCATAGCATATTCTTCGTCATCGCTTCCGGATGTCGAAGTTTCATCATCACTAGACTCTTTCTTAGCTTTCAAGGCAATGGACTTAACTCTTTCCTTTTTACCTCTATAAATTTTGGAATCTTTTTCCATGACTACTTCATGTACTTTTAGATTGTCGATAAGCTCGTCTAGAGCTAGTGATGACAAATCTTTTGATTCTTCAATCGCTCTGACCTTTGATCTCTATTTAGGATGTAGAGCCCTAATAAACTTCCTAACATAGTTCTTGCTAGAGAAACCTTCATCAAGAGTTTTAAGACTAGTAATAATAATGTTAAATCTAACAAAACCGCTATCAATAGATTCTTCTTCAAGGATAGTAAATTGTTCATATTTTTGAACAAGAAGATCAAATATTTTATCCTTTACTTGGCTATTACCTTGATGTATGATTAACAACGATTGCCAAATATCTTTAGCCGTTTTACACATAAAAATTCTTTCGTATTCCTTTTTAGATAAAGCATTATAAAGAACCATTTTAACTTCATTATTTTTAGCAAGTTTCTTTTTAAGATCGTCGGATTGTTCTTCAAAAGGAACAACCTCTACAATTTGAGTAACTTCATTTTGGGCAACCGATGGAAAATCACCATTCAAGATAATATGCCAAAGATCTAAATCTTTTGCTTTCACATAAGTTTCAAATCTATTTTTCCAATATATAAAATAATCACTTTCAAAAAGAGGCGGTCTTTGCATATATTTCCCTTCTAGATATTTATTTGAATCCATAGATCGATTCAAGCTTTAATGTACAATATACGTTAAAGATCTTGGGTGACCTTGGCTTCTGATACCAATTGTGAAAACTAAAGGTGGGGTTGAATAGTTTTTACCGTTTTAAATTAAAACTTATATTATGGACTTATGTGAACTCAAGAGATATACACAAGTGTATATGATAGTGATGCAATAAGTAAATAAGTAATCTACGAAATATGAACAAGTAAAGATAAGAAAGATCAAGTCGATGAACACAATGATTTTATAGTAGTTTGGCTACGAAGCTCCCTCTTCGGCTCTTACTTCACTCCCTAGAGTACCATACTTGAGAGTTATCTTCACTATGTTAAACCAAGTCCCTTTAGGCGGAGAAATAACCGTACACGTCGTTACACCCTTTTTTTTTGGTACTAAGCTAAATATCGGTTATACTTGAGATAGAACCAATCTATACCAACTATGTTTTTTATAGCCTAAATACCTAACCTTATCATACACATATGATGCACCACAAACACAACACAAGATATTCAAGATGAATGATTATCAAAAACGTGATGACACAACTAAAAACTATTAAAACACTTGAAGCTTGCGTCTTCTTGAGTGCTCATCATAAAGAGTGGAATGAGTTGATCACTTGTAATGAATTATGTAACAAGTATAATGATAAAAGAATATAAAAGATAAAAGATGTATATGAAAAATATTTGTCAATAGTTGTCTAAATGAAGTTAAGGCCCTTAGATATTTCATGTCTGTTTTTTGCTTTTGATCTTTGATGTGTTGTTCTTTTCTTGATTTTGTTTTGATATTTGTGTGTTTTGTTGATATTTATAGGCAAGCCTTTGAAATTCAAATGTTGTCCCAAACAGCTGGATGGTGCGACCCACGAATCCACCCATACAGCTGATCCGTGCTTCCTTGTTACGGTGGAAAGCCGTCCCGAGGAGCTGGGACAACATTTGTCATTTTATGATTAACCTAAAATCTATACAAAATATTGTTTTGTACTTAATAAAACTAGTTTATTAGATTCTTCTAGAACAAAATATTTCTTATCAGCAATAAGGAAAATTTTTCTAGATTTGGAAAGATTTGAAAAGATTATTTCCACTAATGGTTAATCTTATTTTGTCTTACATGATTAATATAACTAGCTTATAATTAATCATGTGTTAACTTAAATCATTTTGATTTAAAATAAGAAATTATGCAAACATGATTAATATTTTTTCTTTGAAATAACTCTGTTTAATAATACCATATTCATACCTTAAGTGAATTTGTCGTCCGCTATCAAGTAAACTTTCGACTAAATAACTTGTTTACGTAAACTTTTAAGTAGTATGACATTATATTTGTTATTATCAAAACATAAAGATCATTAAATATAAATATCTTTTTACATGAATATTTGTATTAACAACACAAAAATGAATATTTTGACCCATTTTGAATTTTTAGTAAAAAGATTCAAGTTCAAAAGGGTTGTCCCATTATATCAATTCGTACGGATCATGGTCGGGAATTTGATAATGAAGTACAATTTGGAGCTTTTTGTGATGCTAATGGTATCACTCACAACTTTTTGGCTTCATGTACTCCACAATCAAATAGGGTAGTAGAACGTAAAAATCAAACTTTACAAGAAATGAGTAGAACAATGCTTAATGAACAATCAATTCCTCAAAAATTTTGGTGTTAATGTTCTGTCGGACACCTATACTCTATATTTCTTAAGTTAGAATCCCCTTTTATTCGGACCCTTCCTCAGATAAACTCCTTATGAGCTTTTCAAAGGTAAAAAGCCCTCCTTGAAATATTTTAAGGTTTTCGGTAGTAAGTGTTTTATTCTCAACATTAAAGATTATCTTCCAAAATTTGACCCTAAATCAACCGAAGGTATATTCCTAGGATACTCGCCTAATAGTAAAGCATACATTATTCTAAACAAAGAAACCATGATAATTGAAGAATCTCTTAATCTAAAATTCAACAAAAGTCCACCTCCTAAGTCACCACCATTAGTTGATGATGATATACTTGAATGCAAAATCATAGAAAACCAAGAAAAAGACTTAGAAATTAAGAAAATGAACCATTAAACAAAGAAATCTCAAACGTCAAATAATCTAAAAGTCAATCCCATAGAAAAACTGCATAGTTAAGCCTTAACGTAAAGAACACTTAGATTCAAACAAAAATCCAAATCAAAAATAAGAAGAACATGAAAATAATAATGAACATTAATGATCAATGTTACTAGAAAGAAATTGGTTTCAAGGAAATCTATAGCTCCGTAAGAAAAAAGAGAAATTATGAATCTTTCTTAGTACTTCTTAAAATTACATTAGAAGTAGCGGAATACGTTTCATAAATCTTTATTTTGCTTTCTTTTAAATGAGTGATTAAGGGATTAAGATCTTGAGTAGTGATCCAACTCATTATTCAAAATATGACTAGGATCACAAATTCGATCATCTTACCAATTTTGAGTTTGAACATGAAATCTGACATACTATTTGCTTGGAGTCTGAAGAATATCAAGTTGCCTCTCAGAATATATTAAGTCTGCAGAACTTCAAGTTAAAGTGAACAAACATAATATAATTGGTTACTCAATTTATAGTCTAATGCAAAGGTTCTATAGTCGCTCAATTTTTTTTATCTTGACGATATACGGTTTTGTTTTTAAGTAAAAGATAGCGTGTCATTTCGTTACAACATTTAAGTAATGGCATTTTTCAATCGCCTCGCCCAGGGCATCACAAATCTTAGGTACGGCCTTGGGGTCAACCCAGCTCTATACATATGTACACTTTTTTCCTATATTTAATATGTAGTGTTGTACTATAAGGAAACATTATACAAAAATGAAATCAAGCATAGGCATACATAATAATGTCAAGGATAAAGGTTGTGGGGTTGACTAGCATTTCCTTTGAGATAGTGATAACGACTACGGTACATGAAATAGAATAGTGGTGGTTCATGGGTGTATATGGCCTGCGTGTAAATATTTTGCTAGATAGATGAGGAGTAACATGAACAATTGAACAATTTTGTCAAATTTCACATGCTTTTTCTTATGTGTATTTGTGGCACAAGTGGCAAAATGACTCAAAATGATCATAAACACTAAACATGCTAACCTAAAACATTTTGTACTAATTATATTCAGTTTTCTTTTCTAAAAAAATGTATCAAGTTCACAACAGGAACATGTGTCCTAGTTCATTCATTTCCGGTTTCAAAATCTGATTCTTTCATTGGCAGCCAAGAGTAAACATCAACCAAATGTTTTTTGATGCAAACATTATATTATAAAACAACATCAACCAAATGTTGTTTTATATTATAAAATTTTAACTAATAGTGGTACTCACCGTTTCAATTTGGCAATTGAACTTAAAAAGGTTCATGAAAAAAAACCTTTTAGATTTTTTAAAAATAAGTAATGACCCGGCCGGGTTTATCAAACCGGGTTAATAAAAACCCGACGGTTCAATCCGGTTCTCAAACAAGCAAAAAACCGGTCATATCCGGCCCGGTCGTTGTACCAATTCCCGGTTGAACCGGACGGGTCAACTCGGGTTTTAAAACATTGGTTACTACTATTGCAACCCCACAACATTCAACTAATGTTGGTCCTTTGTCTAATAGACTATCTATAATTAAGAATAAGTGAGTCAGTGCATGTTTACTCATTATATATAAGAAAAATGAGAGTGAGTGGAACAGTTAATGTGCATTCCATGTCAGCTTTACAAATGTACACATAACCTAAAACTTAACATGGCATCACCAATATTATGGTGATATGGCAGAAAAACAAAAAATTGCATAATTAATATATTAATATATATACTAAAATTAAAGAAAAATGATGTCGTTTCGCATGCCTTGAATTCTAGCCCAACAACAATGGCCCACACTAAAACAAATAAGCTTTTTCCGGCTCAAAATAAATTAAAAAGGAGAATTTACAAAATGCGCCCTGAACTTTTAACTATTTACGATTTTTTTTAATAATAAACTTTATTTATCAAATATATACGACATATCTACCGACTTATTCAAATCGAAAAATACGTGCGGAAAGATCTTCGAATTGCGAACAAAACGACCCCAATATTGCAATGCTTCCGACATACGCAAGATTTTATAAAAATGTTGAAGTTTAATATAAACAAAATAAGAAAGAAAATTTACAAAACGTACCCTCAACTTTTAGCTATTTACGATTTTTTATATAATAAACTGTATTTATAAAATATATAACACATATCTACCGATTCATTCAGATAAAAAAATACCGCGAAAAAAGATCTTCGAATTGCGAACAAAACTAGCCTAATATTGCAATGCTTCCGAATAAACCCCCCCCAAATAAAAAAAATAAAAAAAAACAAAAAAAAAACCCCCTACAATTATTATAAAAAAATGTTGAGTTTATGTATATATATTAAAAAAATATACTTTCAAAACACCTAGGGACCACCTAATAATTTTAAAATAACGATAGGGGTCGAAATGTACAATTCTTTATGAAGTTTAAATTTATATAAATAACTATATTTTTTGCAAGCTCACTGAATTAAAAATTCATGTGCTGCCATTACAAAGTGCCCTGCCGCAACACGCATACAGATTCTCACTCAATACTCATTCGAAATCGATTCGCAAAAAATTATGCCCCGCGGCAACGCACAGGCTATTTTGCTTGTTGTATACTATACTAAAGATCAAAACAAAAATGACATTTTTTGTGCTTTTTAATGACGTTTTGACGTTGGGCTTATTTTGGCCTGCTTAGTGTTCGACCCATTTTCTTTTCTTTTAAGCTTCACTTTAATTCGAGAAACATCTCACAATTTCCTCATAGAACCAAAATACAGTAACATCACTTATCCAGAAAATCCCCAAATCATAATACACTAACATCAAATTAGGTTAAATTAATTTCAAACCCAAATCAATAGTTTATCGATATTCATTTTCATCTTCAAGATGTGGGGGTCGGTGGCGGCGATTAATTAAATCTTCGGAATATGTACCTTTTGGATGGACAATAACAAAATGTAAGTTTGATATTATTTCGGCATAGTTAAAAGTATATTCTGTACTATGAAGTCAAACAAATAGTGGTGAATTATGAGTTATATTCAAATAGTGCAATTTGCTTTACAAGATCTCTACTCATGTTTGTAAATTTACTCCGTATATGATAAGTATTGATTTCCATTTCTTTAAGCATACAAAAGAATACTCACCATTGAGTTCCATTTCTTTGGTAGTTTTCCTCACCATTAAAAAGTTGATTGGATTAATAGTTTTGGTTTTGGTTTTTAATACCTTAATTAAATTTTGTTGTGTAGGAATCAATTCAAAACTTGGATAGGAATACTTTAAAGGGCATAATTCCTAGAGGAGAGAGATAGATAGACTCCTGTCTCCCTCACAAATAAAACGTCACTTTATTATATCATTTCCCATCTATTTTGCCCACTTTTATATAATTATTGCATTATTTGGTACTTAATTGCTTCAAAGTTGATAAATGCAGTAATTCAGGAGTGTTTTGTGAAGACGGGCTGAAAGGCGCATAATTTGGAGCTAAAACGAAGATATTTGAAAATTGCTAAAATTTCACCAATACGCCGTATCCAACTAAAGAGATACGGCGTATATGCGCCAAGACTTCACAAGAAAACGCGTTTGACCAATTCCCAATACGGCGTATTCACTCTGTCTACATACGCCGTATCCATGTAGATAACTATTTGAAGATACATAAAATCAAGTAAATTGAGAATGATATCAATGATTTATTACGAACGTAGCGCACACTCCAATGAATCCAGCCCAATATGCCATATCGACCTTGCTGGATACGGCGTATCGAGTCTTTTTCAGACACTATAAATAGAAGACTCAAAAATAAGTTTTCAATGTGCAATATCATATTCTTTATACCATACTCACTAAAGACGAATTTTAGAAGAGAATATCAGCCACCAAGGTCAAGCATTGATCACGAATCCATAGAAGACATCATGTAATTTTTACTCTCTTAATCGTTCGATTTTCTGTTGTTTGATTACGCTTGTATAATTACAATGGTTATGGACTAATACCCTCGGGTATTAGCCATCTTAATGAAAGTTCAATGTTTGGTTTGTTTTAAAAATCAATTTTATAATTTATCGTTGATTGTTTAATTTTGTTTATCACCTCGTACTTGTTTATGTGTTTGAATATGCGACCTATCATTCTACTGGATCTAGTGATACGGACCAAGTAATCTAGATACCAGGATAGCTCTCCATATCGTGTTTCATATGTCTGGACCAATAGGATCACAAATAGCGTTCTGTCTTTGTCTTTGAGTTATGAGCTTAGTTGGACCGGTAGGTGACCCTTTTATGTTTCAGCAATCATGCTCTTAATTTACTGATAAAGATTGGAATAATGGACTACCAGTATATAAAACACCATCAAACAATAAGTGAGTAAAGTCCCGTTGGGCTAGGGTTTTAACAGGATCACCACTGCTTTAATTCTCTAAGATAGATTATAATTAAACTAAAGGATGCTTTATGCGGATGCGTTTAATTATGACAGGATTAATCGTGTCTAGGTCTTAGGATGATGTCCCGCCTAAGTCTTAAGAATGATATGCCGCTTCGAGATAAGTAAATCATTGCACTAAAACAAACAAACCAGCATTGAACCGGATTTAATATGGCTAATACAGTTTTCTATCATTTGGCTTGTACCGCTTTTTCTATCTTCTAATTTTCTTCTTTTGTGTTTATTGTGTATTGAATTGGTATTTGTTTCCACCAAACCTGTGCCAGTCTCTCAGGCTGAAAACCCCCATATCATTAGACAACGTACATAGCATAGGTTTAACCAGTAAATAAGCTAATTAAAATACTGATAGAATATAGGATTCATGTTTCACTCTTATGTGTTCGACACCCTACTTACCGCAAACTTCATCTTGACCGGGTACACTGCTCGTTAAAGTGTTGTTTTAGGTTTGTCGGCTAAATATAAATTTAAAACTTGATAATCAAATAATTGACCCTACACGGCCGCACATCAGTTTTTGGCGCCGTCTTGGCCCGGTGGAGTGAAATAATTAAACCTTTATTCTTATCAGTATTCTAACCTTTATTAAATTATTATAGTGTTAATTTAATTATTTATAATTCTGTTTGTATTTATTGCATGTGTGGGGGTTTTTTTTTTGTTTTAAAAAAAAGTGTTTCTTTAAATTCTAGCATTGCTCAAATACGACGTATTCAATTCATTGCATACGGCGTATTAGTCCATTTTCCTTTTTCTCTCTTACAAGTTGACTAAGAAAAAAAAAATGACAACCCAATTAATCACCATGGAGGAATACATCAGACTCGGAAGAAGAAAAGCTCGAAGACATGGTTCACAATGTTTATTGGACAAACGCCAGTTGGAAAGTTAAAACTTATCGAAGTTGTGTGATGACTGTTCCATTGACTTCGAAACAGAATTCCCGGCCATAGTCTTTGATAATACATTAACAACAATCCCGTCTGAACCTACAGTATGCCCTCCTAACGAAAACAAGGTAGACTTTAGAATTTCATTAGAAGAATCCGACGATGAAGATTACACGGTAATTTTTGATGAAAATTTATTTTCGTATAAAATAATTTCTGTCAATGATTTGAAAACGGATTCGGAAAATGATAATATGCCTTTGTCACCCAACCTTACTGTTGATTATCTTGATGATTTAGACTACTTTAAAGATTTTGAAAATGAATTTCCAGCCATTGTCTATAACAATGGCTTAACGTCTAAATCAGATCTTGAAATTAACCTCTAGTATGTTACTGTATCGTATCGATAAATTTAATTTAATTGATGAAGCATCATTGTCTGAATATGATGAAGAGATTGTTTCGCGCTTCAATGATCTATTCAACATCATTCATCCCGATGATTCAAAATCAAAAAAAGACAATGATGATAATGATATCGGTATAATATAGTCATCAGATGATAATGAATTACACATGGGGAAAATGGGCTTTCTAAAACAAGTCACGATAAAACCATTAGAACTTTTGGAACAAAAAGTTTTGTCATGAGCCTAAAAGTAAACATCGTGATCTGGGAATATTACGTAAATGGAATGCTATTCTTTCTTATTATAAATTTGTTATGTGTCGTTTGGCATTGTTCGACCCTAAGCGATATTACAGGATGGTTCTCATTAACAATTGTTACGAAGGCAAGGTTACGTTCTTCTTTGTTAAAAAAATAATAAACTTTGAAAATGGTCCTCCATATGGCGTTATAGGTTACACCTATAGTCGTATTGTTTAATGTCTGATACGCCGTATCAGACAAATCCCTATACGGCGTATCGAGCGTGGGTATAAAAACCCAACTAAATACGCCGGATCGTTTCACACACACTTTTTACTCACAATAAAAAAAATCACCGCGGACTTTGATTTCAAAAATACCCATGTTTCTATAATCTCCTGCTTAAATAATCAAACGGTAATGAATTACATTCTATTCCCTTCTTTCTTTTTTTGATAATGAATTAGAGTTAAGGTTTATATGACTAAGATATGTTTCCCCCCTCCTTTTAGATATTAGACTCAGTAAAATAATGCGTTGATAATAAGATTTGGGTATAAATGGGTAAAATGAGGGAAACTTTAAACTTTTTCTTAAAACACAAATACACTAATAAGCCAAGTTAAGCTCAAACCAAATCAAATAAGCTATGACTAACCTAAAATTACCCTAATAAGCTATTTGAACTTAAACTTAAGTGAAAATGACAAGCCATAAGCTGAAAAACCAATAAGCACTTTTCACAAAACAGTTTGCCAAACAGCCTAAATGCTAACTTTGAGCTTAATTTTAAGCACACAAAAGGATCCTTATGGACTTTTGGCTTATACCAACTTAAACCTTGACCTATTAACTACTTAAAACAACTTTTAAAAACTATTTTGAAAATCAAATGATCAATGAAAAAGCTAGTTGAAAAAGCTGAAAATTTATTTTACTCTACTTTTCGTTATTGAATAAAAAGACAAAGTGCTACTTTTAGAAAAAAAAAACAGATAAGCAAATAAGCTCTTTAAACTAAAATAAGTCCTAATCTATCTAGAATGGTCTAAAATTTATTTGTGCACAAAAAATCAAAACCTAAAAACCTCTTTTACCCTCTGAAA
Source organism: Tanacetum coccineum (assembly GCA_026074375.1). Lineage (NCBI taxonomy): Eukaryota > Viridiplantae > Streptophyta > Magnoliopsida > Asterales > Asteraceae > Tanacetum > Tanacetum coccineum. The sequence continues at coordinate 10,969 of BQNB010176498.1, forward strand.
ATTAATCTAGAAAAAGAAACACTTTTGCTATTCCTATGCTGATGCAGTTTGCAATTTAATGACCAAAACTTTAAACTACCAAGTGCAGGCTAAAATCTTTGTTTCTACAACTTTAAAATACTAAACTGAGTGCAAATTGAGAGACTAATTCAGCTAGAAACAATTCAAGCTAAAAATACACTAGGATCTGAACTAATACTAACAGTTTCTAACTACTTATGCTAAATCACTACTTAAACTGACAAACTCTATTTAAAACCTTAAAACTTACTCTCATAAACCTCTAAATGGATTCAAAGATCAAATTAAAGGACTAATTAACCTTTGACAGCACTAACCTTAGTTAGTGTTGTCTAATGCCAAACACCCCTTAACTTCTAAACCTCATTTTCAACTTATAAATTTCAGATCCAAGCTAAAAAATCCTTAATACCAGATAGTGACAAGATAAAAACAAACCTAATAAGCAGATTTAAGCAATCTAATAAGCAGGACAAATAAGCTAAAAATCTAAGCTAATTTTTTTGGTATTTTTGACAAATTTATGATAGATTATGAAAACTAAGATTTTAAACTAACAAACAAACATAGTAAGCATAAAACATCTATATTAAGCATAAATGAGCTACACTAAACAGAAATAAGCATAATATAAGCTATAATAAACTAATTTACAGATTTAAAGCTAGAAAATGAAAATGAAGACTTACAGTAGCCTTTGCTCTAAACAAGGCTTATCAAATGCTCTTATGAGCTAATCAACAAGCTCTAGCTTATCTTAGATAAGCTAGTGAGGTCCTGGAAACCCATCCATGTCTGGTTTCCCTTCCAAGAATAAGCTGAGGTATTTTGATTGTGGATTTGAATAAGATAAGCTCATTTAAGCTTTAAGAGCTTAAATGAGAGTGTAGCTTAGATTATGAGTTGAAATGACAGCTTATTAAGAGCTTATATGAACATTTAGAAAGCTTATTTAACAATATTATTTATAAGAGAAAATTTGAAATGATAATTAAACACTATGAAATTAAGATTTCATTGATTAAACAAACGGATTACAAGCTAATTGAAAAGAGAATTACATTGATTTAGAAAACATAATAAGCTAAATGACTTTAAAGAGAAAATTACATTTAAAAGCTAAATTAAATTCTACACTAAGCTACTCTATATATCCCGTCTAAGTGAGAGAGGCCTTCAATTTATAGGAGGAGAGAGAAGCTTCTAGGTCTTGTGAACCCGTTCCCCTTGGTCTTGATCTTGGCCATTGGTTCTCTCTAATCATTGGATGCTCTATCTTAGCCGTAGGATTGGAATTGAGGCACACAGATTGCCAAGCTGGCAATCCCACTTCTTTGGAGTGGTGTGCTTCTTTTGCATTGATTTCAATGTAAAATTTCATCAAGAGGTGTGTTTATTTTGAATCCCGCGTGTCATTCTCTTGAGATAATGACCAATCATAGGCTTTGGATGACGCATCCCCTTTGCTAAGCTATGGCTTGGTACTAAGCATCTTTTGGCCACATATGATAAGTGAAGGAGTAGGATTTTTTTACTTAATTTTTGTTGAAACCTAATTGTAGGCTTCATAGATCGTTTTGCCCATCTAGGATATCATAACATTGATCACGCAGCGGAATAACAATTAAGAACAACAATGTTATGAACAAGGTTTTTATTCATAAACTATATACTATTCGACTTTAATCAGTCGACTATGAACTATTACATAAACTAATAAGCTAACTATTAGACTCTCATTGGAGAGATCTAACTATGATGGATGCATAAACTACATACCTTAAACCTCCTTTTATAGTATAAGGAGTCAAGGTTTACATGGAAACTAATAATGATAAAATCAATTAGTATTCTTTGACCAAATTATTATCTTTGACCAATCAATTAATATTCTTTGACCAAATTATTATCTTTGACCAAATCATTATCTTTGACTAATTATTCAATCATTATTTTTGACCAAATCTTTCAATTCTTATCTTTTGTAGTATTGTTGGGAATTATATTTTCAGTTGATAAGACAAAACACGAATGAAACAAGATGGAAACATGAAGGACCAAAGTTGT
>BQNB010176499.1:0-13056 GCA_026074375.1 Tanacetum coccineum
CGTTTAATTGTGACAGAATTTGATATGTCTAGGTTTTAGGAAGAAGTACCGCCTAAATCTAAGAAAGATATAACCCTCGAAATAAGTCATTCATTGCACTAAATAAACTAACCATTACTCTATTTAATTAATCATGGTTAATACAGTTTCCTTAAAATTGGTTTGATCGCTCTTCTATCTTTTGATTATTGTCTTGCGTATGTTTTGGTAGCGAAAGTAGATTTAAGTCACCACCAAACCTGTGCCAGTCGCTCAGACTGAAAAACCCTCCTTATCCGTTAGAATTAGGTTTAGCTTAGGTTTAACTTAGAACTAATTTAACTTAGAACTAACTTAGATAATAAAAACTAACATAGAATAGTTAACTAAAATACTTATAAAACTAAGAATTAATACTCTCGCTCTTAGTGATTGACACCCTACTTACCAACGAAGCTACATCTGATCGGGTACACTGCCCTTTAGTGTTGTTTTAGGTATAGTCGGCAAAATATAAATGTAAAACTTGATAATAAAATAATACCTACGCACAAAGACACGTCAAACGGATTCCCCGTCTTTGTCCCGGGTGAGTTTAGTTTCGGATGACATAGGAGTTTTAATAGGTTTGGAATCTTCTAGACCGAATTTCTTAAGCATTTCTTTGATGTATATAAATTGGTTGAAAAAGATGTCATTCTAGTTGCTTGATTTGCAAACCAAGGATGAAATTCAATTCACTCATCATGCTCATCTCAAACTCATCGTGCATGATTTTAGAGAAATCATCACAAAGGTCTTGACAAGTTGATCCAAAAATGATGTCGTCCACGTATATTTGGACTATGATGATATGTGAGTCTCTATTCTTGGCAAATAGAGTGTTATCTACCAAGCCCATGGTGTACATATGATCTAGGAGAAAGGCTTTGAGTCTATCGTACCAAGCTTTGGGTGCTTATTTAAGACCATAAGATCCTTCTTGAGTTTGAATACATGGTTAGGTTTTTCAAAATCGACAAAGCCATAAGGTTGGGAGACATAGATTTCCTCGTTTATAAAACCATTACGAAAAGCACTTTTGACATCCATTTGAAAAAGTTTAAAATCATGTGCACAAGCATATGCAAAGGAGGATTCTTATAGATTCTAGCCTTGCCACGGGAGCATAGGTTTCATCAAAATCTATTCCTTCTTGTTGGTTGTATCCTTGTGCGACAAGTCTAGCCTTATTTCTAGATACTACACCATTTTCATCTAACTTGTTTTTAAAGACCCATTTAGTACTAATTACGGTTTGGTTTTGGGTGCAGGAACTAGACTCCAAACATCATTAGTTATAAATTGGTTCAATTCTTCTTGCATATCCATAATCCAACTTTCGTCTTTAATGGCTTCTTTAGTGTTTTTAGGTTCTACAGAAGACACGAAACAAAAGAAGTTGCTTTGGTTTTGAACTTGAGATCTTAAGGTTCTTTCGTTTAGATTACCTATGACCTTTTCTATGGGATGATCTTTAGATTCTTTAATATTGACAATTTCATTGTTTAATTATCCATTTTCCTTATCTTCTATATCTTCTATTTGATTTCTATGACTTAACTTTCGATAATATCATCATCTACTAAAGGTGATGACTTAAGAGGAGGACTTTCGTTGAATCTTACATTTAAAGATTCTTCGATTCTCATAGTTTTTTTGTTAAGGATAATATATGCTTTACTATTAGGTGAATAACCAAGAAAGACGCCTTCGATTGATTTTGGGTCAAAATTAGTAAAATAATCATTAGTATTAAGAATAAAACATTTACTACCGAATACTTTAAAATATTCTAATGATGGCTTCTTACCTCTGTAAAGCTCGTAAGGAGTTTTTTAGAGGAAAGGTCTAGTTAAGATTCTATTTAAGATATAGGTCGAGGTATTGACGGCATTACACCAAAACGTTTGAGGGATAGATTGTTCATTAAGCATGGTCTGACTCGTTTCTTGTAAAGTCCTATTTTTCCGTTCAACTACCCCATTTGATTGTGGAGTACGTGAAGCCAAAAAGTTATGGGTGATATCGTTAGCATCACAAAAGGCTCTGAATTGTACTTCATTATCAAATTCCCGACCATGATTAGTATGGACTGAAATAATGGGGCAACCCTTTTGGACTTGAATTTTCTTACTCAAAATTTCAAAATGGTTAAATGCTTCATTTTTATGTTTCAAAAATCTAGTCCAAGTATATCTTGAGTAATCATCGACAATGACCAAAGTATAGAAGTTACCTCCATAACTTTGAATGGTCGATGGACCAAACAAGTCCATGTGTAAAAGTTCTAGACATTTTGTAGTAGAAACTATGTTTTTAGCCTTATGGCTTGCGTGTACTTGTTTTCCTACGTTACATGCGTCATAAAAATGACTTTCAAATTTTATTTTAGGTAAATTTCTAACAAGCTCTTTAGATGATAGCGATTGAATAAGTCACATATTGGCATGGCCCAATCTCCGATTCCATAAGGTCTAAGTATCATCCATTGAGGCTAGACAAAGACTATCTTTAGGTGAATTCCCCATTTTCATTACATAAAAGCCATTTTTCCTAATCCTTTTTCCTATGGTAATGCCATCCTTAAGGATTTCACTATCGGTTTCACTAAAAAGGACTTTGCACTTTTTATCACAGATTTGACCTATGCTTAGTAAGTTAAAGTTAAAATTTTCTACGTGACTAACATCATGAATAGTTAGAGAGTTATGAGTAATCGTACCTTTTCCGATGATCTTGCTTTTAGTTTTTCTTCCAAACACTACATTACCTTTATTTAAAGATTTATAGGTTGAGAAGAGATCCTTGTTACCCGTCATATGTCTTGAGCATCTACTATCTTTGATCCATTCATTAGGTTCAAATTTGACTTTTAGGCGTACCTAAAATCACAAAAGAACTCAAGCATTTGGTCCCTAATATCTCATGGGTCCGTTTGCGTTATACATGACGTTTGGTTGGTTCATGTATGGATATGGTGGACAAGGTCCCCAAGGACTTAAGTTACGGGGTTGGAATTGATATCCTTTTTGTGTTGAATAGTTCCAACCAACTTAGTGGTAGTCACTCTCAGGGTATAAAGAGTTTGGTCTCCTATGGGGCGTTTTGGGTCGCGTTTGGATTTTTCTTTTTCCTAGTCCTTGACCAAGTTTTAAGGGAGGTGTTTGTTTGACATTCTCTATAGTAACATTAGGTACTGATCTCTTAGTTATTTGTACAGAGCTAGTTCGTTTTATTAAGTTTGAGTCCAAATTTTCACAAACCTCTACAGGTGGCCGGTTCCCTGTGTTTGTACAGTCTGGTTCCCTTGTAGAGGGTACCGGATCAGCCGGTTCCACAAAAGGCTTTTTGCCATCTTCTTGACCCAATTTTCCCATTTTTGCTTCCCTAGTCAAAGCTCTATCTTCTGTGAATCCAAGCCCTTTTTTATCTTTTTGAGATCTTTGATTTTCAATCATTTCTTGCAAGAAATAACTACTATTTTCGAACTTACCTAGTTTTAAAGAAAGTGACTCAATCTTGGAATATAGTTTGACACAAGATTCGTATTCTACGATAATTTCCTTACTTTTCTATAGGCGTTCTAACTTTTTCTTAAGATTATAAACCTCATTGTCTAAGATTTCATTCTTAGTTTTTAGGAGTTTGTTTTTATTGATTATCCTAAGGCTAATCTTGCATAACTTGTTGTACTCGTTTTGTAATGACTCGCTATATAAGGATGAGCTACTATAGTAAGGAGTGTCAGAGAGTACCTCATTATTGTTGAGTTCCATGAGACAAATTTCATCTTTCTTGGAGTCGTCTTCTTCTTCACTATAACTCCAACATCCTCGAATAAAGACCTTTTGGTTGTTAAAGGAGTGTTTGGGACAATCACTTATAAAGTGATTCAAGTCACCACACTTGAAGCACCTTCGCTCCTCTTTTCCCTTCTTCTCCTCTTTCACTTTTCAAATGTTCTTTTTGTCATCGTAAGGTTGACGGACAAACTTTCCTCTTCTTCTAAAAAATTTCTTGAAATCTCTTACGGCCATGGCATATTCTTCATCACTACCCGAACATGACTCTTCTTCGTCACTTGATACTTTCCTTGCCTTTAGAGCTAGAGATTTGTATTTTTTCTTCTTGATCTTAGAAGCCTTCGAGTCCTTCTTGAGCACTACCTCATAGACTTTTAGGTTGCCGATGAGTTCATCTAGAGGTAGCGTCGACAAGTCCTTAGATTCTTCTATTACCGTCACCTTCGGACACCATTTAGTAGGGAGAGCTCTTAAGAATTTCCTAACTTGATTACGACTTGAAAAAGATTCGTCAAGTGCTTTTAAAGATGTAATAATATTATTAAATCTAGCAGATGCGCAATCAATGGTTTCATCATCGAAAATAAAAAATTCTTCATATTTTTGAACAAACGAATCTATTTTATTATCCTTAACTTTTTTGTTACCTTGATGAGTGATTATAAGTGAGTTCGAAACATCTTTAGCGGTTTTACGGATGAATATTCTTTCATATTCCTTTTTAGGTAAAGCATTGTATAAAACCATTTTAGCCTCATCATTTTTAGAAATCATTTTCATGAGACTCTTTATGTTTTTCATAAGGAATGACTTCTTCCTTAGGGGTATCCTTATTTCTAATGGTAGGTTTGTAATCACCATACACTATAATATGCCAAAGTTCAATATCCTTAGACTTCACATAAGTTTCAAATCTATAATTCCAATATATAAAGCAAATAGCCTCAAAGAGATGTCGTCTTTGCTTAGATTGACTCTCTTTGTAGTTTTTCAAATCCATTATCATTTAAAGTTTAAAATACAATATATTTTAAGAACTTTTAGTAACATAACTCTTGATGCCAATTGTGGAAAATTAGAAGGGGGGTGAATACTTTTACCATTTTAAATTTGCTTTTTGACAGTTAGATTTGAAATTTATGCGAAGTTGATGATATTGATGTTTGTATGATATATAAAGTAAGTATGAAATGCAAGTAAAGTAAATAGAGAGTAAGAAAGATAAAACCAAGACACAAGCGTTTATAGTGGTTCGGCTACAAGGACACCTTCCTTGACCTACTCCAATCTCCTTTATCCAGTAGAGAAGCCTCACAACGTCGCTTACACCCTTTTAACGGTACAAAGCTAAATACCAGATTCTAACAAAGGTAGAATCAACCCAATGCAATCACACTTCTTTTACAAGGATGATGAATGATACAACAACTACTAAATGATGTATAAGATACAAAAAATCAATTTTGATAATGTGATGGAGATGCGAAACAAGGTTGCTTAAACTTTGATCGTCTCGTATGCTATTTCGGTAATTTCTTCCACGAAGTGAATTAACTACAAATGATGTATGAAGCTATCTAGAACTAAAAATGAGAGAATGATCAGATTATGAGAAAGATAAGAATGACAATAGGTGAGTAAAACATGAGAAATAGCTTGGTATTTATAGGCATAATCTGGTACTGTAGCACGGTTCTGCCAGTTCCATCTGCAGGATGGAACTGAAAGTTATAAGCATATGGAACCGGCTGCCCTGTAGCCCGGTTCTACCGGTTCTGGGAACCAGCCAGTGTAAAATCATGGAACCGATAGTCTGAAACTTATCATGTAGCACGGTTCTATCGGTTCTGGGAACCGGCCTGTGTGATGTTATGAAACCGGCTTTCTAACACACAATCCGTATTTTAGATTGCCAAATGTTAAAATATATTGTGTGATCTTGGTAAATTTCCTAAATATATGGTAAGGTAATTATGTCACTAAAACTAATGTAAAGGGGAGGTTTCAGCCTGAGAGACTGGAATGAGGGTTTAGTTATCTAACCTAAGGTTTTAATGACAAGTAAAGCAATAAACACACACAAGAAGACAAACAAACGATAGAGAAGCGGTCGAGAACTAATGTAAGGAAAACGTATCAACCATGAATAATCCGATAAAACGTAGGTTTTTTTATTAGTGCAATGATTGTCTTATCTCGAAGGGGCATATCATTCAGACCTTAGGCGGTACTTCTTCCTAAGGACCTAGACACGTATATTCTGTACAATTAGAGCATCTGTATAAAGCAAGCATTTGTTGTTTATAATCTACTCTTAGGTGATTTCAAAATTGTGCTCCTTACTAAACCTAGCTCATGGGACTTTATCCCACTTACGTTGCTTAACGATCTTTATATATTAGTATCCACTTTTTGAGTCCTTACCAATGGAATAAGAACGTACTTGTTGATACCAAGGTCACCTTATGGCTCAACTAAGCTCACTAAACTAAAGGTAAGGATAGGTCAATATTTGTGATCCAATGATTCTAGATATATAAATTACAATATGGAGAGCTATCCCAAACTCTTAGCCTACGCCCAAACAACCAACCGAAGTGTAGGCAATAATATGTAGGACTAGACCAGTTGAATGATAGGTCGCATACTTATGAGAACTATCTGATATCTAGTTAAGCTACAGGCGATATCCTTAGAGGGGATGGGACTGACGCTTATTAATGCACAGAAACGAGTATACATGCGATGAACATAACAAAATTCAACGATAAAATTAAGCTATCAATATAAACAAATCATAATTTGAACTTTATATAAAATAATGATACCTAAAGGTATCAGCCGATAGTCATTGTAAAAATACACACGATTTGATATATGAACGATTAAAATAAAGAAACCTTAATCGAACGCGTATTCGGTTGCGCGAAGATTACAAGAGTTTTCCTATGATCTTGAGGCTCTTTTCTGACCTTCTAGGCTCCTTTATTCGTCTCTTGGTCGACTTGGTGGTTTAGGGATTCACTTGCATACCTAAAACTGAGTTTAGGGTCTTCTATTTATAGCATCTGGAAAGTGGTCGATACGCCGTATCGAGCGATGTGGTTACTAAGTATTAGGATTTACTTAGATTAAGGGACACGTTGATATCTTCCAAAATCTTCGTGTATAATAAACCTTGGATACGGTGTATAGAGGTTCTTGGATATGGCGTATATCTCTTCAATCCTTCGTGGTTATCTGTGAAGTGTAGGCACGGATACGCCGTATCTTCTTGCTGGATACGGCGTATTGAGGTAAAATCAGTTGGTTCTTCTTCGTTGACCAAAGTATTATATACGGCGTATCGTTGATGTGGATACGACGTATTCTTCAAAGTCAGGCAATGGTCTTTTAATTCGTCAAAGTCTTGGATATGTCGTACAGGTCTAGAATAATACGGCATATTTGTTGTGAGATCAGTAGACTTTCTCGAACTCTTTGTTTATGCTCCAAAATGCATGCCCTTTAGCATAACTTCACAAAGTACTCCATAATTACTACAATTCTCAAATACAAACGATTAAGTAACAATTATATGCAACAATCATACAAAATAGGTGATATACATGGGATAAATGATGCTATAAAATAGGAGTTATTTGATGTAACTCATCAAAATATCCCCCATCTTTGAATCCCTACGTGTCTCAAGTAGCATTTAGAGTTTATAAAATGTATCCATGAAGGATATTTTTTCGTCAAGCGATTTATTGATTTTTTACATAGTACCAACCAAACACCTCACAAATTAGGAAGATGAAAACATAATTCACTCACTAATCTATGTGGGTAACATGTAATAATTCGCTGATTGCCGGTCGTGATGAGTATTCTATCATAAGCTTGGCAAGGATACACATCTCCACCACTAGAGCTAAGGATTAACAAGTTTATAAAGGTAAATATGGGTTTGTATGATAAGGCTTAGGGTTGATCATTCTATAATATTTCACCAAAAGTACCACACCAACAAGGCAGCTGAAGCACACATATATGGCCGTAACGATGAAATAGACATGTGTGTTCGATCACATCCTCATTCGAATTTAACCAATGGTTAGGATGAAGAATGATATAGGGTAGGGACCTTCTAACTTTCACCAAAAGTCATAAACCAATGAGGCAGCTGAGACATGCATACATGGCCGTAACGACGGAATAGACATGCACGCTCGTACACATCCTCATTCGCGTAAAACCAGCGGCTAGTCATTAGGAAAGAGAAGTAAATTGTTGTTAAATAAAAATTACAAAACAAATAGATTAAGTCTAAAATACAAGTTGCTAGACACTTTTTCTCGACCGTTACCATGATAAAGACATGACTATTTACAACGTCTTGATCATAGATCAAAAACAACAACCTAAGTTGGCGTTCCCATAACGGTCAACTTCCCAATTTACATACTTTACAGGGTATGTGTGTTATATTCTACTTTATACAATACTATACCATCGTCGATTTATAACACCGAATACTTGATCCTTCGTGTATTTCTTTTGGCTAGTTACGAATCAGTATCTTTAAATTTTTCCTTCTCTTTTTTGTTGCGATTTTCTATTTTTTGATTTTTTTTTTTAAACAGTCTATCTATTACGAAATCGGAGTGTTTCACCATCTTCACGTATCATAATAATTCCGGATAAATTCCTCGTAATTCTTTCATTCTTTCGGGCGTACCATTAAATTGCGATGGTAGTAAAAATCATGAGTTTTGCTTCTTTTTTACATTCCATTTATGATGTGCAAATTTCTTCCAACCGTACCAAACTTGACACAAGACTCGAAAAATACATACTTTACACCTTAAGCAACTAGCAACTGTAAAAAAACTTAATCTAACAGAGTAGGCTAAGGTGTAAAGGTGTAACGAAATAAACAAGTTGGTGTAATTCCTAAAGGATTGGCTCTACGAGTTGTTCTAGGGGTATCTTACTCTTAAAGTGAGAGTCAAACAAAGTGGTTTATACGAGTTTATTAAATAACTGTATTAGTTAGTTATATAAACAACATGTAAGGTGTTTTGGGTTTTAATCCTAAAATTTTACCAATTTTAACAGGTTACTCACTCAATCATGTACTCATCACTGTGATCTTGAATAGATATACCAAGCCAAGTTTCAAAGTCTACTACATCACCGGCACACTCATATTTTATGGAATTTGGGTAAAGATTTGGAAATGGGTAAGGTTAAATTCTCACAATATCTAACAAGGGTTATTGTGTGTTGGGTTATGTTAGATGTAATTTCACAAAGTATGCTTGAATTATTTTAAAAATTTAGCATTTTTAAGCATTTTATGTGAAAATTGGACAAGTATTCATTCTAATCTTATCACCACTTGAATTATGCAACGTCCTCGTTGTATAGTAAAGTCATTAAAAATGAGAATTTAAAAGATTTAGAATGAAAAACTCCCCTGGGATTTGCTCGGTAGATTATCCATGTTGAGTTTATTGAGCAAGAATTTATGTTGAACAGCCGCCTTGAAGTTTCAAGACTCTAACACTTTAAGATTTCCAGATTTATAAATTCTCCACCAAAATTCGTCGATTTTCTTTCATGATGTCCTGTATAAATTCTCCGAAAACAAATGCAATTCTATCTCCGTGTATTCATTTGGTTAGACTCAAAATAAATACCTAAAACTGTACTGGAAGTCAATACGTCGTATCCGTTCCCCGGGATACGCCGTATTGATACCTGTATCGAATATGCTGTATTCGTTTAACGAACATGTCTTATAGACTGTGCTAAAAATAAACACTGGATAACGTCCAGATACTCAATACATCGTATCCATGGGGTTTGGATACGCCGTATAGACAGTCTGGGAAGACATACTTGATAACAGAAAAATAAATTCCAGGTTGTCTCCCGACAAGCACTTTTGTTTACAGCGAAGTCTTTAAGTTAAACTTGCCTCAATTTAATCACATCCTTATAAAATAATTTGGGGTCGAACGGGATGCCAAACGGCACATATAAATTCTTAATAAGATTTAATAGCATCTCGTTGTTAAGATAATTCCAAGCCACGAAATTAACATTTAATTCCTTGATAAAAGTTTTAGTTTTGAAAAATTTATTAGATGTATCATGACTTGTTTCCAAAAGCTTATTTGACCCATGTGCATATGCACCAACATCCGTATTTATTACATTACCCCCCGAAGACTGTTTTATATTGATTTTATCATCATCATTTTCCTTATCTAATTTTGAATCATCGAGATAAATTACGTTAAAAAGAAATACATCATTAAAGTATAAAACGTTTTGTTCCTCTTTATCACATTCGATGTAAATGATGTTTCCATCTTTCAATCTAAATGACCGGTATGTTGAATACTTATAGTAGGTTCAGTTAAGAAATCTGATTTAGACGTTAGAGCATCATTGTAAACAATGGATGGAAATTCATTCTCAAAATCTTTAAAGAAGTCTAAATCATAAAAAAACTGATCGTAGGCTCGGGTGACGGAAACGAAGGCATATTGACTTTATAATTATCATTTTCCGAATCCGTTTTCAAATCATTGACAGAAATAATTTTATAGGAAAATGAATTTTTGTCATAAATCACCATGTAATCTTCATCGTCGGATTCGTCAAACGATATTCTAAAGTCAATTTTATTGTCGTTAAGAGGACTTACAGTGGGTTCACAGGAGGGTGTTTCTTCAAATGTCAAACTATCATTGAAGACTATAGCTAGGAATTCAGTTTTAACGGATCTGAGGTCGTAAACGTCTTCATCATACCAGATCTTACCATACGTAGTAGTTTTCCAGTTATACACCTTACCACGCCTACGAGCTTTTTCTTCCTCAAGCATGATGTATTCTTCCATAGTTATGTTGGGGTCGTCCATATTTACCTATAATAAATTTGCTAGGAAAGAAAACTGTCAAATAGCTTAATACGTCGTATTCAGTAAACTGAATACGATATATTGATGATAGAGTCGAATACACTGTATTCTCCTTTAACTGGCGGAGAAGCCTCACAACGTCGCTTACACCTTTTAACGGTACAAAGCTAAATATCAGATTCTAACAAAGGTAGAATCAACCCAAAGTAATCACACTTCTTTTATAAGGATGATGAATGCTACTATAACTACTAAATGATGTACAAGATACAGCAAAGTGATCTTGATGGAGTGATGGAGATGCAAAACAAGATTGCTTGAACTTAATCGTCTCATATGCTATTTCGGCAATTTCTTTTATTAATAGAATTACCTACAAATGATGTATGAAAACTATCTAGATTTGTGTATATTTTATTTATTCAAGTTTTAAATTTATATTTTGTCGACTAAACCTAAAAACAACACTTTAACGGGTAGTGTACCCAGTCAGATGGAGTTTCGTGGAAAGTAGGGTGTCGATCAATAAGAGCGAGAGCATTAATATCTAATCTATCAGTATTTTAGTTATCTAAGTTAAACCTAAAACTAATGCAAAAGGGGGGTTTCAGCCTGAGAGACTGGCACGATTTTGTGTATCTAACCTAAGGTTTTGATGACAAGTAAAGAAATAAACACACACAAGAAGATAAACAAAAGATAAAGGAACGGTCAAGAACTAATGTAAGGAAAACATATCAACCATGAATAATCCGATAAAATGCAGGTTTGTTTAATAGTGCAATGACTGACTTATTTCGAAGGGCATATCATTCCTAGACTTAGGCGGTACTTCTTCCTAAGACCTAGACACGCTACATCTGTCACATTTAGAAGCATCTGCATAAAGCAAGCATTCGTTGATTATAATCTATCTTAGGAGATTAATAATGGTGCTCTTACTAAACCCTAGCTCATGGAGACTTTACCCACTTACTGCTTAACGGCTCTTTATATACTAGTAGTCCACTGTCTGAGTCCTTACCAATGGAATAAGAACGTACTCGTTGATACCAAGGTCACCTTATGGCTCAACTAAGCTCACTAAACTAAAGGCAATGATAGGTCAATATTTGTGATCCTATGATTCTAGATATATAAATTGCAATATGGAGAGCTATCCTGGACTCTTAGCCTACGCCTAAACAACATCAAAGTTGCAGCGTATTAAATATGTAGGACTAGACCCAGTTGAATGATAGGTCGCATACTTATGAGAACTATCCGATATCTAGTTAAGCTACAGGTGATATCCATAGATACAGATTGAACGCATATTAAAGCACATAAACGAGTATCATACGATAAACATACTCAACAATCAACGATAAATTAAGAAATAGATATAAACAAACCAAACATTAGATCTTCATAAACATGGCTGTTACCTAAAGGTATCAGCCGATAGTCATTGTAAAAATACACACGGTTTCATATATAAATGATTAAAGAAAAGAAACCTTAACCAAACGCGTATTGGGTTACACGAAGATTACAAGAGTTTTCCTATGATCTTGAGGCTCTTTTTGACCTTCTAGGCTCCTTTATTTATCTCTTGGTTGACTTGGTGGTTTAGGGATTCACATGCATACCTAAAACTAAGTTTAGGGTCTTCTATTTATAGCGTCTGGAAACTGGTCGATACGCCGTATCGAGCGTTGTGGGATACGGCGTATTAGGGATTTCTTGGAGTAAGGACCACGGTTGATATCTTCCAAAATCTTCGTGTATAATGAACCTTGGATACGGCATATAGAGGTTCCTGGATACGGCATATAGCTCTTCAATCCTTCATGGTTGTTTGTGAAATGTAGGCACGAATACGCACTATCTTCTTTGATGGATACGGCGTATTGGTTGTCAAAACGGTATTCTTCAAAATATGTATGTTTAAGCACTAGAATGCGTGCCTTTTAGTCAAGTTTCACCAAGTACTCCATAATTACTGCAATTCTCAAATACAAACGATTAAGTAACAATTCTTTGCAATAATCATACAAAATGGGTTAATTAGATAGGATAAATGATGCTATAAAATAGACTTTATTTGATGTCATCATCCCCACCTAAGAGGAACATAAACATATCACAAGATTTGGGACCCAGTCCCTATATTAAAAGTTAGCCAAAAAGGCCAACATACCCTATTTAAACAATGGCCTACATGAACCATTGTTACTAATAAAAATAAATTGTCTTAAGGCCAAAGCCTGAGTCACACCAAATTGTTTCAAGGGTACATGCCACCCTTAAGGACCAAATTATCACCTACAT
>BQNB010176500.1:0-13056 GCA_026074375.1 Tanacetum coccineum
TAGGCATTTACCACTAACTAGGATTACATGTATATAACTACTTCGTATAACTTTGCAAAGTAATTATTATCTAGATACGCAAAATTATGTACACTAATCTTTGTAAAAGCAAAAAAGAAGTTAATATAAAAAGTTATAATTTTCAATCAAATACTATGAACAATGATAAAAGACTTTTAGTTACAGAGTTTCTAATGACACAAAAAATGTCAATAAATCCAACTTTTTAGTGACATTTATAACATTTTAAGATTTGATGACACTTTTTATAAACAAAATGTGTCACCAAAAGCAAAAACAAATATTTCCTCACATGATTTAAGTCACTATAAATAGACTTTTACCGACTGGACTTCTACATACACTTTTTTAAGTATGAGCGATTCACGGCGGCCTTTTAGTAACACTTTTTAATACTTTTTGTTATGGCTGTAAACGAACCGGACGAACACGAACGGAGTTTTATTCAAGTTTTTTCGTTTAATTTTAGCCGGACGAATAAACGAACAACATATAAACGAACACGATTGCTTAAACGAACGAATTTTCTTGTTCATGTTCGTTTAGTAAGAAATAATGTTGTTCATGTTCGTTTATGATCGTTCATTAAGACACTAAACGAACAAAACGAATGAACATAAATAAACATAAAATTACAAAAATATACACAATATTGTGTTTCCTAAGTGTTGTTTTATTTAAGCAAATCAGTTTTAAAACTATATAATAAAAAGAAGCGATAGTTGAACATAAAAAGTAGTTTTTTTAATAAAGTTGTTGTTCAAAAAAAAAAAAATCAAACGTTCACGAACATAAATGAGCAGACAAGACTTTTGTTTTTGTTCGTTCATTTAACTAAACGAACGTAAAATGTTGTTTATGTTCGTTCATTTAATAAATAAGCGTACATAAACGAACTTTTTACCGAACGGTTCATGAAATGTTCAATGAACGTTCAGTTTGTTTACAACCCTACTTTTTGTGACACTTTTTTACTTTTAGTGACACTTTTTTTTTACTTTTGCTGGCACTTTTTTTATGTATATAAATATAAAAAAATATATCTAGGTAGTTAGAAATATGTACTCTAAAAGTGCTCGGTATGGCACGGGGCGTTATGCCCACGTCACCGCGTTATGCATGTATGTTCATATACTCATTTCGTCATGTATGTTCCTTTTTCCAGAAGCAACCGAGCTTTGCGCATGAAGGTTGACCACAATATTGGTACCTGTGAAACTTGAACTCGTAATCTTCCGAGTTAAAGTGATTACTAACTATCTAGGTAGTACTTAGAAATATGTACGCTAATATTTGTAAATTTTCGAAGTGAGTGTTAAGAAAAGAAAAACTTAACAAAAATATACAAAAATTGAGAACTTCTATAAATTTTCGAAGTGCTCAATTCCCGTTTTGTGTATAAACTTCATTCACTAAGAAATCGCGAAACATAATGTCATTCCAAATATGTAATACCAACATCTATATCCATAGTAGTATATAAGCAAAGAACATTTCATTTCTTCAATCTATGTGGGATGTAATGTTACTTTTCTAAAAAAAATATAACAAGGTCCATGCATGTTTTGTATAATTTTAGTAATCAATTATAGCAACTTGGCTCCTATGTGACGTTCGTTGGTGTAAACTTATATTGGTTAATGAAGTTCAAAAGAGTGTTCACCCGTTTTGTTGTTTAGTGAAACTTTAGCATTTATGTTTTGAAGAATTGAAGATACTCCGTTAATTGGTTGTGTTTTATCTCAAATGGGTTAAACTACTAAACGAAAAATGTGAAATGGGTCAATTGTGCCTAACAGGTATAAAGTCGGCCAAAGTGCATTAAATACAGTTCTTCTAGTCATATTTAGCACATGAATTACAGTAAATTGCCTTCGGATGGACCACAATATTATAACTTATGAATTATGTTAATTTAACAACCAAAAAAACTACAATGCTACCAAAAAAAAAAAAGAAGCTATAAACACAATAGTTGTGTAATCATTAGTGATAAAACTAGCTACATACTTTTTATAATGACATCTTCAGTGCAAACATTGATGAAAGAAGCAATGTGGGACTATTCTTTGTTTTGTTTTTTTTATGAAACCACAACAAGAAGGATCTCAGACATAATCTATTCTATATCATGTTTTGTACATTAAAATCTTATTCAGTCGCGTCAATTGTTCCTTTAACTTTTTCATTTCATCTACATGTAAACTTGCTTTATCGAATTAAACATGTAAACCGAAACTAATGAGAGGCATCTTGTCTCGTTCGTTACATAAAGACATCATATGGTAAGATAAAAGGGGTGATTCGGGGAGGGGTACACGCTTAGAACAGGCTATAAGATATTCCATGCGGATTCCGAAGGTCAGGCCTTGTTGGTCGTTGTATTTATTATTGATACTCGTTTTTTATTATTATGTTTGGGCTTGGTGACTCAAGGGTAAGGCAAGCAACTCTAGGGTTTAGGCTCCCCAATCTTTTAAGGCCTCAGATTTCGTAGGACCTTGTATATATATAACGTCAGTCACCTGTTTTTCTTTTCCACATATCTGATGAGATCTGAATTATTCAAGGCCTCCAATAGCCGATAAAATGTTAAATAATCAAAGTTTTTGGCTTTTCTGCTTATAATTTCATTTTTTTTTAAGGCCTAAACGACTTGTAGAAAAATTTAAGCACTAAAATTATTAGTATATAATGCACAGAGTTTTCATGAAAATAAGCAAAGGTTAATTTTAATTCGTTGTAGATAACAAATCATTATTTTTATTTACATTGATAAATGGAACATGGAATTTTTTTTCACACCCGACAAAACATTACTTTCATTCTGTAGTTTACCTCAACTACTCATGTATCATTCTTCAGTCAGAAGTTCCTTTTAAGAATGCTTTTGTTTCCGCTAAAGAAATTGCCAAAGAAAACGAAAATGGAACGAAAATTTGAAAGGAAAACTAGCTATTTCTTAGGGAAAGTGTTGACACTGAAATTATAGAAAAACTAAGAAGAGGGACTTTTAAAAACCGATACATCTTTGACATTGCAAATCATAGATATTTTCATCATCAAAACTAAATTTGACCAATTTATATTGTATGAATGTATCTTTAGTCTACTATTTTGCATTGAAAAATTAATATTCCAAGATAATAACAAGCTAAAAATATAGTTGTTTGGATCTTAAAAGCTCTTTAAGCCATATTATAACAATTGTTTGAGTATTCACGGTATAGATTTATTTTTGAAACTAAGAGTTTTTAGAGAAATTATACATGTGAAAAATGCTAGAACGATTGATATACTTAATCAGATTATAAGTAAAAACTTTTCCGTAATACTTATTTGGTGTTTATAGAAATTATGATTAACAAAGTCGTTCTAGGTAGCATACTTCAACAAAAAGAAGTATTTTAGGACTAAAGTTAATTAAAAGTTATCAATGATCAAAAGAAGGTGGTGTATGACGTCTAAGCCGGGAGCTCGAGCTTGAAGAAAAAATAGTAGCCTTGAGCTTGGCTTGATAGCTCGTCAAACTTTAACCATATAGGCTTGAGTAGGATTTGATTAAAGCTTGAGTTTGGCTTGAAAAGCTTGAATGTGTACAAAATTAATGTATTTAATAGCCAAACGCCCAAACTCATCAATAAACATATGCATAAAGTAAAACAACAAATAACCATAAGTGAAAAAGAAGGTAGATCATGAATCTCGGTCCGTATAATTAAGTTAATACTCAAATTACCCCTTATCTATTACTATGAATTTATTTATATGTACTTAGCTTGATAAGAGCTCGAGCTGAGCTATCAAAATCTTGAACTTGGCTTGTTATAGGTTTCGAGCTAATTTTTAGGCTTGAGCTTAGGGCTTGAGCTTGAGCTTGATAAAAGCTTGGCTTGATCGAGTCAAGCTCGAGCTGGAGCTCAAGTTGCTTGATAAAAGCTTGACTTGATTACAGCCCTAATCAAAAGTGTCACCAAAAAATTATATATATTGGCTGATTTATCAATTGAAAATAAAATATTATACTATATATGGAGCTCGAAAAACCAATGTTCATAAGTTTTCACATGAAATATACTTGGAAAAAGTAAATTTTATTTAACGATTTTTCCGCAAAATAGAAACTTTGAAAAAAATGTCCATCGTCTTAAAAGATTAACTTTAGTCCTTCCGAGACGGTTGGATGTCACCCCTGTGTTTGGGCTCAAAGCCATGTTTATAATAGTTGGTAAATCATTTTATATAATCCCGATAAAAACAGTAGGTATGATACAAACCGGCCAAAGTACCCCGCGCGTTGCTGCGGGGCGGGTTATTTTTTATTAGTGTGCTCAAGCATAAGAACTGGCATGTTGCGGCGGGGCTAATTATTTTCTGAATAATAAATTTTTTTTACTTAGCGTATAGGCGGTTTTTTTTTTTGCGTCGTTTATTTTAAAGTTGGCCCCGCGTTGCTGCAGAGCGTTTTTTTTAATTTATTTTGTCTGGGTTTATTTGTTCGGTCTCATGTTTACTAGTTTGTTTTTTTTAATATGGGTTTATGTGTTGGGTCTTATGTCGCGGGTGTTTTTTGATCTGAGTAAATCATTACTTTTGTAATTTTTTTGCCTTATGTCGCTGAGTATTTTTGTTTATCTGAATTTTCAATCAGTATTATTTTTAAATTATTTTCCTATTTTATCCCAAGCAATTTTTTTTTTGTATATTGCCTACTTAAAAAAGAAAAAAATTGTCAAATGGGCCGGCCCAAAGTTGGGAGCCCAAAAAACCGGGCACTGTAGCAATGCGACGAAAAGGGTCGTATAACTTTTCTTTTGATAATATATATAATACAATAGTGTAGTATACTAATGGGTATAACGAGTATTAATATAACTTATAGGGCCGTGAGTCACATGGGGATTGGAAACTAACTTGGATTTTTCTGTTTTGTTTTAATAATTTGATGTTCTTATAAAAAAGTATTGCTACATCTTATAAGAAATTGTGGTATCTGGTCACTTGAAGGAATTTCGGTCCACCACGGATAGCTAATCTATGTTCAAAAATCAAAACTTGATAATGTTTGTTTTTTTGTAATGAACTAGTAGCAATTGTCGAAAAGTGATTAACTCAAGTCTCAAGCACGATATTGACAATATAACGTACAGTAATTTATATAAAGGGCTTAGGCCCATTTAAAAAAGCAATCTGTATATGTAATGTAACCCCATGGACTCTATAACCCATAGTAGGCTCATACTAAAATATCAAATCAAAATTCCTTATATTTTCAACAAGCCAAGATTTCTGCGCGTTGGCAGTGGGGGATTGCGGACGGGTGTGTTTTTTTATTGTATGATTTTTTTAAAAGTTTTTTTATGTGGTTTTGGTCTTTTTGATTTATTGTGTAATCATCATTTTTGGTGTTATTTGATTTTCTGAGTTAAGTAGCATTTTTGTATCTTGTGGTTTGTAACTAGAATTCATTTTGAGTCCGAAATCAAAAAAAAAAAAGTTTGCTTTTTGGTATCGATATTCCAAGTTTCGGTATCACTTTTGGTCCGTAGAATTTCAAGTACTCGTTTCAAGTTTCGTTCACTTTTGGTTCTGAATTTTCAAAGTTTCTGGTATCATCTTTTGGTCCGAATATCACTGTTTGAAATGAAAACTGAAAAGTCCAAAAGTGTGGATCCGAAACTTGAAAATTCGTTACCATGCAAACCTTTTTTGTTTGTTTTGTCGGACAAAAAGTGAATTCTGCTACAAACACAAGGACCCAAAGTTGTACTTAGAATCTTTTATGTTTTATATATTTTGAGCGGGCTTATTTTTTCTGGCCTCATGTTTAAATAGTTTGTTTTTTTATATGGGTGTATTTTTTTGTATATGAATTAAATATAGTCTTTTGTAATTTTTTCTATGTTGTGCCGACAATTTTTTTTTATGATATTATTTTGTGCGGGTTTTATTTTTTTTGTCCTCATGTTTAATAGTTTGTTATCTTTTTATATGAGCTTATGTGTTCGGGCCTATGGACTGGCGGGTATTTTTTATCAGGAATAAATTAAGTATTTGTTTATATAAAATAAATTTATTTTGTTGTGTCGAATCAAAATTTTTTTTTTTTATATTATTTTGTGCGGGTTTATTTTTTTGTCTTATGTTTAATAGTTTGTTTTTTTTTTATATGGGCTTATGTATTGGGCCTCATGTAGCGGATATTTTTTCATCTGAATAAATCAGTACTTTTGTAAAAAAAAATTATTTTGTGCCGAGTATTTTTTTTATATATATATTGCGTATTTATAAAAAAAATTAGGCCTGCCCAAAGTCAGAGCCCAACAAAAATGGTACCGTAGCACAGGGGATGAAACGACATAGTTTCAACAAGCGTGATTACCCGCGCGTTGCTGCGGGTCGTTAATTTTTTTCGCGTAGTTGCGATGCATTATTATTTTTTATTTTTTTTATTTTTGTTGTGGTTTATTTTCGGCTTTCATGTATAATAATTGTTTTTTTTTTTCTTATATGGGCTTATGTGCTGGGGCTCATGTTTAATGTGTATTCTTTTTTTGGCATTACGCGCAAGTTTTTTTTTAAATATAATTTTATGGGAACATGGGGTTTTTTATTGTATTCTGCGATTGGGTTTACTTTTTTCGCGGTCCTCATGTTTTAATAGTGCGGTACTACCAAGTTCATTTGTACATGGGCTTTAAATGAGAATCGCGCGTTACTGCATGGCGTTTTTTTATTGTATTTTTGCGGGTTTATTTTTTCGGTCTCATGTTTAATAGTTTGTTTTTTTATATATGGGCTTATGTGTTGGGCCTCATGTCGATGGTATTTTTTTATCTTAATAAGTCAATATTTTTGTAATTTGTTTTTCTATTTTGTGCCTAGCGGTTTTTTTTACATTGCCTAAAAAAAAGCCAAATGGGTTGGCCCAAATTCGGAGCCCAAAGGGCCGAGCAATGTAGTGTGTGGAACAAAACTACGTCGTTTTATTCTACGCGACACATTATTATTTTTATTTTTTTTTATTTTGTGCGGTTTTATTTTTTCGGCCTCCTGTTTAATAGTTTGTTTTTTTTCTTATATTATGGGAACATGGGCTTTAAATGAGAATCGCGCGTTACTGCATGACGTTTTTTTATTGTATTTTGTGCGGGTTTATTTTTTCGGTCTCATGTTTAATAGTGCGGGTTAGTTTTTCGGTCTCATGTTTAATAGTTTGTTTTTTTTATATGGGCCTCATGTCGCGAGTATTTTTTTATCTGAATAAGTAAATATTTTTGTAGTTTTCTTTTTCTATTTTATGCCGAACGGTTTTTTTTTACATTGCCTACAAAAAAAAATGCCAAATGGGCCGGCCCAAAATGGGAGCCCATTTTATTTGTGCGGGTTTATTTTTTCGGTCTCATGTTTAATAATTTTTTTTTTATATGGGCTTATGTGTTGCCCCTCATGTCGCGAGTATTTTTTATCTGAATAAGTTAATATTTTTATAGTTTTTTTTTCTATTTTATGCCGAGCGATTTTTTTTACATTGCCTACAAAAAAAAAATGCCAAATGGGCCGGCCCAAAATGAGAGCCCATTGGGCCGGTACTGTAGCAAGCTGCCAAAAACGGCAGCGTTTCAACCTAAATATAGTATATATATATATATAATTCCCCTATATATAAAGTATATAATTAGTAAAACAAAAACTTCTGATTAGCAAAGGGCATACTATCTAAAAGGACTACCTATGTCGAATTGATTTTGTGGTGAACAATTTTTATGTGTATATGTATCGACTCATTCACTAGTTTGATTAACATAAAAAAAGGGAGAAACTACGGATTTACGGAAGACAAATGTCCAACAGTAAATTATATAATGGAATAAATTTTATGTACTTCACACCTCCTCCAATGCTGGAAAGGGGAAGTTACATACCATGGGTAAGTCAATTCAGACGTTATCTTAACCGAAAGAGGGAGACACGGGGGGGAATCATAAAAGTTTTTTTTCCTTTTAATCATTCTATTGATTGTGGTCCATATGAGTTTAAAATGATTCAACCGGATACAAATCAAGACGCTAGATGTGAAACTAAAGATGATCTTATGGGTGATGCTTTGAAACATGAAGAGGTGTCAATTTATACACTTTTGCGGGATCATTTAACCCCCTAAATCATGCAAATATGCCCAAAATACGTGCTTAATCATTTGTTTTTGTGTTTTTAGCATTTGGAAAGCTCTTGGAGGACTTACACGTGACTTGGACTCAATTTAGGAAGAAACGGGACAAGATTGCAACTTTATACGAAGTGGTTCAGTTTATGCGTACAGTGCCTGAGCGGCGTCGTAAATTCCATAGCAGACGCGTTTAGAACTTACAATAAGACAGTGTCAAGAGGTTTGTGACGAGTCCTAATGTAACCGCCTCAATCGGAATCCTAGATGATTCGGCGAAAGCGACGGACGTCAGGATTATTACGACGCCGTCACGCCCTATTTCTTATATATACAAACTCATTTTTAGGGTTTTAGTGTGGAACTTGTGTGCAACTTTTGGGAGACGATTAATATTATTAGGGTTCGAGTGTAGCAGCTTTTAGGGTCGATTTTAGGGCCTAAAAACCCTCTTGTATCACCCTTTAACTCATGTTTTAATCAAGTGAAGTCATTTATCCTTTAATCTTTCAATATGTCTATGTGTTGTCTGATTAATTTATGTTCTTGGTTTTTTTAACATGCTAAGCTAGATCCATTAGTATTTACTTATGATTGCATGAAACTTAGTTTGTAGATTCTTTTAATATTGCTTCTTATGATGATGTACGCGTTAGGCTCTAGAAACCTGGCTATAAAATATTACATTCGCATAG
Source organism: Tanacetum coccineum (assembly GCA_026074375.1). Lineage (NCBI taxonomy): Eukaryota > Viridiplantae > Streptophyta > Magnoliopsida > Asterales > Asteraceae > Tanacetum > Tanacetum coccineum. Next base: position 8,884 of record BQNB010176500.1, read on the forward strand.
ACGTCTAAGGGAAACGCGAGTGTGTAAAAAGGATACAATCGGTTATAGTTCTTCTTACTACCTTACCCTGATACTGGTAGGCTTGTAATTGTTCTTCATACTATCTTACATGTGTGTTGCACTAAGGAAATATTTCATAGACGATTGGATTGGTGTATTCTATTCGTGACCTAGGAAATACTTACAAAGATCTTCACAAGTGTGACAAAGCAAATGGGATTAGGAGAGCAAACATGAATAAGTAAATAGCGTTTGTTTTCACTATACGAGTTTCACCAAGTAGTTAGATTAATTTTGCTTAATTAGTTTAAAACCAAAACGACCTCTTAAAACCAAAATTTTACCTGCTTTCATAAAATATAAAAATACAAAAATAATCTTCTTTCAACCCTTAGATTTAGTTAGTTTAGTGCTGAGCCTTCACCGCTATTCCCTTAGAGAACGATAACAACCCCCGAGTCTTGCTATACTACACTGCAACAATTAGGTACTCTACCTAGGTGGTTGTAAAACTTCTTGTGAAGTCTAAACACCCGTATCAAGTTTTTTTTTTTTTTTTTTTTTTTTTCTGGCGCCGCTGCGGGGAATTGTATTATGTGTTTCGAATTTTATTTAGCTTAGGTCTACTCGCTTGATTCCTATCAAGTGAGATTTTAATTTTCTTTTAATTAGCTTTCTCGTAGTCTATCTTTTCTTTGTTCCCTTTGTTCGTAAAAACCTCTTTGTTTATTTTGTAAATAAAGTTGTCATTTAAAATGTATGGTTATAGTCATTCTGATTTAGTTAAAGCCTTAAAATATTCCCCCAATGAACTTCCTTTGAGTATTATCACGGTTGAGCAAAATGCTATCTTATGGAAGGGCCTTAGGAAAAGTGACAAAATGCATCAAACTTTTGAGAAGAGCTCCCGAACAATCATCCCAAACAATCATCCAATGTTTGAGGATGTGGTGTGGTGACATTACAATACCCAAACAATCATCCCGATAATTCGCCTAAAACATAAACACGAATAAAAAGCTACCTGCACGTTTTGACGACAGTGGACTTCCCATGAGCCACATGACCAATAGTACCTATCACGAAAACATAATAAAACACATTTAACCAACCCCAAACGATAATCTCATTCATCTAAACAACTGAAATAGAATCACAAACATATATACAATGTTTATCGTGGCCTGCGCGAAATTACTTCGTCGATAACGGAGGAAGCTTTGGCCAATCAAAAACTTACTGAAATTGGTTCATCAATCTTTTTCGCCCATATTTCACACTTTTTATTGAACTCAATCTAATTTAACTATATAAGAAGTAATTATAATTCAAATTAAAAATCATAATTAAAATTAAAAAAAGTTAACTATTAAAGTTTTATTATATAAAAAAATTATTCAAAATTTTGAAAAAAACCCGTGCGTGCGTGCACTATTAACTAGTATATAAGCATAGCACATTATGGCGTGATTTTCCGACAATATAGATACTTGATTTCATGATCAACTTTGTAACATAAAGTCATAAACAGAGTTGCAACATTTATTAACTTATACCAATGTAATACCTGACATCTCAAAAAGTCCAAAAATAACACTCACTAATAGATTTCATATATGTGTAATTATATATATACTCATTTACCATTACATATACTGCCAAAAACAGTAACGGGCTACTGTTCATCGATGAACAGTGACGGTTACTGTTCATCGGCCCAATTTTTTATACCGGTGGTTACTATTCATCGGCCCAAAAAAAAAAAGTTTATACTCCCCCCTTCTTTCGTCAAAAATAAGAAGAAAAAAAAAAATTACGTTTACGATTTTTTATCGGCCTGGGCAAAAAAAAATAATATATATCCCCTTTATTGAAAAAAATTTTTGTCATTTAATATGAGAAAAAAACAAACTATTAAACATGAGACCGAAGAAATTAACCCGAACAAAAAAAAATGCCCCGCAATAACGCGCGAAAAAATAACGCCCGCAGCAACGCGCGGGTAATCTTTGCTTGTTTTGACATTTTATGAAAAGTCTAAACTGAATAGGTTAAGACTGAATGTAATGGTAAGGTCGACCTTCGGTCGGTCGTCCCATGTGGAAGCAACTAAGGTCGGTCGTCTCATTACCTCGACCGAACTAGACTAGTCCCCCTCAACCTTTGCAATTGTTTGGGTCGTGTAGAAGACCGAGTAAATGAAGCCGTTTCCTATAAAAAATTTTATCCTTTTATTTTCTATAAAACCCAACATCTTCTTTTCTATTTTCACATACATATACACTTTTTATCAAAAACACACACTACAAACAATATGTCTCAAATTAATTCCGAGTGTTTATTTTTCGATGAAACGGAAGTGAATAGTTTACTCTCCAGTTTTTTAATAGACGCTGTTTTGGTTATTCAAGCATCTACTCCTACAATTCAAAAATACCAACGAAGCTATATGCCTAGAGATCGTTACGGTGCTCATGACCGTCTAGTGCTAGCTTACTTTGCTAAAAAAAAAAAAAAAACCATTTTACAAACGCCTATTTATTCGAAACGCTTCTGAATGAACCGATCGCTGTTCACGAACACCAAATAGGTTCTTCCTCATTGTCGAGATTTTGTCTGCTAACTGCCCTTATTTTCAAGAAAGGTGTGATGTTGTTGGAAAAGCGGCATCTCTGCTTTATGTGAAGTTACCTCCGCGAATTCGCCACTAACATAAACACTCTTTCCAGATTCTCTAGACGAATATTTACAAATCGGTGAAAAAACTTCTCGTGATTGTTTGATGCATTTCTGTAACGGGGTTATAGAGTTATATGGCGAGGAGTATTTGCGAAGGCCTACGCAAACTGACGTCGAAAAACTCTACGCTTTTCACGAGAACAAACATGGGTTTCCTGGTATGATAGGCAACATAGACTGTACAAAATGGCCGTGGGCTCAATGTCCACAAGCATATCGTGCTCAATTCAGTAGGGGTGATTCCGGGTCAGAGCCATTCATTTTGTTAGAAGCGGTTGCCTCACAAGATTTATGGATTTGGCACGCCTTCTTTGTGTTTGCAGGTTCACAATTACGATAACATTTACGTCAATCCCCTGTTTTAAATGATCTTAAAGTAGGAAAAGCACCAGAGGTTCCATTCGTGGCTAACGACGTGACTTATAAATGGGGATATTATCTTACTGACGAGATATATCCAGAATGGGTTGTGCTTATGAAGTCTATTTCGCAGCCAGGGTCAAATGATGTGAAGCGAATAAGATATAAGCAAGCGCATGAAGCAGCAAGAAAAAGAAATGTGGAACAGCTATGGCGTGCTAAAGAAAAAAGGGCTATCGAGAGAACTCCTGCACGGATCATAGGAGTATATAAAGGATTACGCATGGTTGATGTACACTGGCAATCATATTACATAATATGATTCGCAAAGAAAAAAGAAAGGCAATCTCTCCCGACTTTTATCCGGAGGAACAACATCGTGAAGATGATCTCGTAAGATCGGCACAAGATAGGCTACGAGTTATTCAGGAAATACACGACGAATAAACTCATCTTAATCTTAAAGCCGATCTAGTGGAACACATTTGGCATCGAACAAATGCAAACTAATTTACTGTAATTTTTTATCTTCCGTAATTTTTTTCCCGTCTTTTCTTCCGTGTATTTTTATTTCCGTATTTTAGTTTGTAATGTTTCATTATTAATGTAATGTTTTAAAAAAAAAAATTTTGTTCGGTCGCCTGTGCGGTCACCACTACGGGTGTTTGGTCACTGTGTGATCTAGGAGAGAGAAAGCTGAGTTGGCGCTGACGTGGCGATGTCCTCCACGGTCACCACTACGTTTAGCCGGCATATTCTATAGTGTAAGAGCTAAAACAAAACCTTAAAAAAGAATCTATCTATCTATTATCTCATTAAAATACAGGATAATGAGAGATATCTATCTATCTATTATTATCTCATTAAAACAGGATAATGAGAGAGTTACCTGCGAAAATTCTAATCAAGCCACGTAAGGCAAATCTGACGTGTCGGCTTATCCATAAACTCCGGCTTCTTTGTTGCAAATTAAACAAAAGGTAATGTAAAACCACCCCGTTCTGCAACAAATAACCCTGCTTCAACTACTCTGCAAATTTCTCCCCCCGGTAGTTTTTAGAAAATTGAAAATTG
>BQNB010176502.1:0-13056 GCA_026074375.1 Tanacetum coccineum
ACAACGCCCTCGTTGTATAAATAAATCATTAAAAACAGGAATTTAAAGAATTAGGACGAGAAACTCCCCTGATAATTGCTCGACATGATTCTCCATGTTGAGTTTATAAGCAAGATTGTATGTGTAGAGTGCGTCTGAATGCCCGCATGACTACAACACACATTAGATTCCAGGAAATAATCCACCAACGTCGTCGATTTCTTTCCATCGAGGTCCTGTGTAAGATATAAGAAAACCATGCAATCTTATCTCGGGTATTCGTTGGTTAGACTTTGAAATAAACACCTAAATCTGTATAGGAAGTCGATACGCCGTATCCATACCCTAGGATACGCCGTATTGATACTTGTAGAAAACAATCCTAAGCACGGGTCACAAGTCGAATACGCTGTATTCGTTTAACGAATACGTCGTATCGACCAGTCTGACAATAAAGTTTAAATTGCAGAAAAATAAAGACTGGATAATGTCCAAGTAGTCAATACGCCGTATCCATGGGGTTTGGATATGCTGTATAGAAAGTATGGGAATATAGACTTGATAAGAAAATTGAAAATACATTCTGGGTTGTCTCCCGGCAAGCACTTTTGTTTATAGAAAAGTCTTTAAGTTAGACTTGCCCTAATTTAATCCCATCCTTATAAAACAATTTGGGGTTGAACGGGAAGCCAAACGGCACATACAGATTCTTAATTATAAAAATGAATGGCATCTCTTTGTTAAGATAATTCCAAGTCATGATATTAACATTTAATTCCTTGATAAAATTCATAGCAGTGAAAATTTTACTAATTGTATCATGACTTGTTTTCAAAAGTTTATTTAACCCTTGTACATATGCACCTACATCGGTATGATCCTCCGAAAACTGTTTGCTATTGATATTATCATCATCATTGTCCTTATCTGATTTTAAATCATCGGGATAAATTACAGTGAAAGGAAATAGATCATTAAAGTATATAATGTTTTGTTCCTCACCATCAAATTCGGACAGTGATGTTTCATTTTTCAAATTAAATTCATCGATATGTTGAGGACTTACAGTAGGTTCAACTGTAGGTTCGCATGACGAAAACGAAGGCATATTGACTTTATCAATGTCATTTTTTGAATCCATTTACAAATCGTTGACAGAAATTATTTTATAAGAAAATGAACTTTTGTCATAAATTACCGTGTAATCTTCATCGTCGGATTTGTCAAACGATATTCTATAGTCAATTCGATTATCGTTAAGAGGACTTACCGTGGGTTCACAGGAGAGCGCTACATCAGATGTTAATGCCTCATTATAGACTATAGCTGGGAATTCAGTTTCAACAGATATGAGGTCGTGAACGTCTTTATCATACCAGATCTTACCATACGTAGCAGTCTCCCTGTTATACACCTTACCACGCCTACGAGCTTTTTCTTCCTCAAGCCCGATATATTCTTTCATAGTAATGTTGGGGTCGTCCATTTTAACTTGTAATAAATTAATTAGGAAAGAAAACGACCAAATAGCCTAATACGTCGTATTCAGCAAACTGAATACTCCGTATTGATGATAGAGTCGAATACGTTGTATTGGTTTGAAAAAAATCTATACGCCGTATTAAGTATTCGATTTAGAAAGTTACATCAGACTGTAACAATGCAAAAAAACATACACACACACAATATGCAAATATATACAATGCAAAAAATCAAACACACAAAATCACGCACACACAAAAACTAAACTAAAAACATGAAATTTAAACTAATCTAAATTACGCTAAAACTATACTAAAATGCCAATAAAGAAAAGAATTAAACAACTTCATTCCCCGAAAGCGGCACCAAAAACTTGATGTTTTTGTCGTGTAGGTTGTTATTTTAGTTATCAAGTTTTACATTTATATTTTGCCGACTTTACCTAAAGACAACACTCTAAAGGGCATTGTGCTCGATCAGATGTAGCTTTGTTGGTAAGTAGGGTGTCAATCACTAAGAGCGAGTGCGTTAATCTTAAAGTTCTACTAATATTTTGGTTAACTAAATTAAGTTAATTTAAACTATGTTAATTTTAATTAATGTTAAACCTATGCTAAACCTAGTTCTAACGGATAAAGGGGGGTTTCAATCTGAGAGACTGGCACAAGTTTGGTGGTAACTAAAATCAATTTAAAACACAATAACATACGCAAGCAAATAATCAAAAGATGGAAGAGCGGTATAGCCAATTATAAGAAAACTATATTAACCATGATTAATCCAATTAAAACGTTTGTTTTTTTATTTTAGTGTGGTGAGTGCTTATCTCAAGGCGGCATATCATTCCAAGATTTAGGCGGTACTTCTTCCTAAAACCTGGACACGTAGAATTCTATCACAACTAAACGCATCCGCATAAAGCATCCTATTTGCTGATTATAATCTATCTTAGGAGATTAATAATGATGATCCTATTAAACCCTAACTGCTTAACGGATCTTTTTTATAACTAGTAGTCCACTGTGCGAGTCTTTACCAAAGGAAGAAGAACGCTATACTATGTCACCTGCTAGAATAAGTTATTCCCTTAAGCGATTGGTAAAGATAGGTCAATATTTGTGATCCTATCACTCTAGTTATATGAATTGTGGATATGGAGAGCCATCCTGACATCTAGCTAGCGAGATATTTTGCATTCTTAGATCCATTTGAATGATGGGTCGCATACTTAAGCACATAAACAAATACAAATTAATAAACATAATCAACAACCAGCGATAAATTAAGCAGTCGATATAAACAAACCAAACATTTAAATCTTCAGAATCATGGCTAATACCCAAGGGTATTAGCCCTTAATCATTGTAGTTAATACAAGAATAATCAATCAACCAAGGTAAACTAACCGAGTTAAACGAATGATAAAAAAATCAAACGATTATAAGAGTATAGGGATTACAAGGTGTTTCCTATGGAATTAGTAGCTTTGCTTGACCTTTTATGCTCTTCTTGTCTTTTGAAAATCTACTTTTGAGGTTATGGTATCGAAAATATGATCAAGCACACCTCAAACTCGTTTTTAGGTTTTCTATTTATAGTGTCTGGAATTTGGTCGATACGCCGTATTGGGTGAAGTCAATACGACGTATTAGGGGTTTCTTGGAGTAGGGACCATGTTTAATATCTTATAGAATATTTAATTACTATATCTTAGATACGGTGTATTAAGATCATGGATACTGCATATTGGTCTTTGTTCTTTATGGTTTCTTATGAAGTGCAAGCACAGATATGTTGTATCTTCCTTGATGGATACGGCGTATAGAATGTCAGAATAGTATTCTTCAGATTTATTCGTTTAAGCTCCAGAATGCGTGCCTTTTAGCTAATCTTCACAAAGTACTACATAATTACTACAATTCTCAAATATAAATGATTAAGTTTCAATTTTCGCAATAATTATACAAAATGGGTAATAATTATGGGATAAATGATGCTATAAAAGTAACATTATTTGATGTCATCAGATAGCCAACTCACAGATCCATAGATAATTCATGAAACACCTTAGAAGATCATTCAAATAAAGAACCGAATCCAAGCCGGTCATGATTGCCAAAGAAGTTATGCCGATGTGAGGCGTAAACCTTTGGAGTTTCAAGTTAGAGATAAGGTCATGTTGAAGGTCTCTCTTGGAAGGGAGTGATGCGTTTTGGCAAATGGGGAAAGCTGAACCCGTGATACATTAGACCTTTTAAGGTACTACCTAAAGTTTGACCCTGTTGCATATAGACTCGAACTACCACAACAATTGAGCAGGGTTCATAGCACATTCCATGTGTCAAACCTGAAGAAGTGTTTGTTTGACGAAACACTTGTCATTCCTTTGGAAGAAATCCAAATCGAGGACAAACTCCATTTCATTGAGGAACCGATTGAGATTATGGACCAAGAAGTCAAACGGTTGAAGAAAAGTTGTATTCCTATTGTCAAGGAATGATGGAATTCAAGAAGAGGCACTGAATTCACATGGGATCGTGAAGACCAATTTCAAAAGAAATATCCGCACTTATTCGCCGACACCGTACCTCCATTGAATACCATAAATTGAGCTTCGGGACGAAGCTAACTTAACTGGGAAAGACTGTGACAACCAGAAATTTCATAGGTTTACATTTTATTATTAAATTGCACTATTTTTACTTTTATAATTTACGTAGTCAATATGACCTAAAACCAGGAACTTGTCCCGCGTTATCTGAAAAATGTCTTCGGATGCACTTAAACTTTGGACTAATTATAGTCTACTCATAACGTGTGTGTTACAGACATATTAAAGTGTTACATAGGTCATGTGCACTTACGTTTACAATTTTTACGTGAAACGCGTACATTTTGCATTTTTAGTGTTTTATGCATGCATGTAACCTCATAAAATCACCACCTTTGCATGTAACCTCATAATATTATCCCATGTACTCCTTAAGTTCAAAATTTTGACAAGTTCATCCCTTCTCCTAGCTTATATTTTTGAATCATATATCAAAAAGAAAGGGAGACCAAAATTTAAACAAAACACATGCATGTGCATGTGTAAGTAAAGAAAATGACTTGTGCATACGTCACTATCATGCTTAAGAGCTTGCACTTAACTAGTGCATGTGATTTGACCAACGTTGACCAAATGAACTAGCCATGGGTTAAGTCTTGCATTTTTAGCTTACAAATTTGGCACCATATCCCGTCCCCCTTTAGACCCCTTAACCTACGACACCCATAAGAGACCCAAGCCAAGCTTGGTCTTGGTCTTGACTTGAGGTTTGGACCCTAACATAGAAATCTTGCTATATAATGCACATTATATCCATCCTAAGGTTCACTTGTTACATAACACAACATAAAATTTACTCAACTCTCTCCTCTATTTCTTTCCTTGCTCACAGCACAAACAACCCCAACTAGGGTTTCCATTTCCCAAATATTACAAGCTCATACAAGTTATTCGAGGCTAAAGGGTTCCATTCTAAGGTTGTTCAATGTGAATTTAAGTGTTGGGTTGGATATTTAAGCTAGGGTTTTGTTTCTTTTGGGTTATTATTCAAGATCTTGCACTTTCTTCTTAGATCTAGGGTTCAAATCTCAAAACCTTCCATTTGTAAGCTTTTCTTCTTTCAGAGAACATACCCACAAAGTCCATTTACGTATACAAGGATTAGACATGTTTAAAACTTAATTTTTTAAGATTTCAGAAGGAGGTTACGGTGAAACTATAGTGGTTACGTCCTAATCAAATGATAAAAACTTTAAGTTTTTAAGGGGTTACGGCGTAACCTTAAAATGGGTTACGTCGTCACTGTAGTGGTTATGGCATAACTAAAGCTGTTACGCTGTAACTACTGCAATTTCAGCAAAGTTACCAAATGAATATGAGTCGAGCCGGTCTCGAGAATTGCCTCCTAGCTTCTGTATTCTGCAAAATAAAGTAAGAAACATACAAACCAACTAATGTAAAAAGAAATTCTATTAAATAAAAGACGGGTTGTCTCCCGACAAGCACTTTTGTTTATTAATGAGTCTTTAAGTTAGACTCATGCTCATGCTACGTTTTGTTGTTTGCTATTTCCATTCGGATCATTTCCTTAAACTTAGATCCGTTCTTCCTTCCAAGAGGTAAAGTATTATCCAAGTCTTTGGTAACACAGATGAAACTTTGTCCACCTTTAAATGAGTATTTCTTAACCTCGAAAGTTTCTACTTGTACTTCTGGTGGATGATAGTCTTTGTCCTCTATTCCTATTTCCTTACACTCTTTATTTTCAAACTCATAATTGTGCCACTCATAATTTTTATTATGCACTTGGTTACAATATTCCCATACGTGATCTAGAATGTGTCCCTTCTTCCCTATTCCAAGTTCGTACTCATCTGCTAGCTTATCGATTTCTAAATTAAATTCCCACTTGTAATCATCAAAGCTCCTATGAGTGGGATTATTTTCACAGGCCGAGTTATCTTGGAAACAATCAATTAACCATAATTTTAATAGTGCTTTTTTCACAGGTTCACTTATGTCAGTATGCCCGACCTTAATCAAAGTCCATTCCCTAAAGGTATAATCTCTAGGTCTCGGTTTATTTAATTCTTGAGAAGATGCTTCGGATGAGGGACTAATATCACACCATTTAGCATATCTACTATCCATCAAGGCATCGGTTTGGCTTTTTCCATATTTAGCTAAGAGGAAATCAGGAAAGGATAGTCCTTTTCCTTTTATATTTCTTCTCTCATTATCATAGTTGCAGTACCAAAACCTTAAATTCCTAGTTTTAGATACCCCACAGATTTCTACCCCACCATCACACATTATTTTGTCGGGATCACAGGATGGCCACATTTTGGTTTGTTCTTTGATATTATATTTTATAAGGCTGCAGAAGTGTGCTCTAGGAACATTCTTATCTAATTCAATTTTCTGTTTCTTAGGCTCCCGATCATCTAAGTTAGGGGACCTATTATCCCAGTTACCTGACTCTTCATAATCGATTTGATTATTACTCTGTGCAGGGGATTGGGGTCTAACCATGAAAATTCTTTCACTAGGATTCGTATACTTATGACCGTTTCTCATTGAATCAAAACTTATTCTATCTTCATTAATTCCTAAAGATATTTTTCCAGCAAAGACATCTATTTCTGCACGGATGGTAGCCAAAAAGGGTCTCCCTAGAATTGTAGTTTCGGAAGGGGTATTGTCAATGATTACGAAATCGGAAAGGAATAAGAATTTACCAATCTTAACTAAAACATTTTTGACTATTCCCAAGGGTGCCTTTTTAGACATATCTGCCATTTCACAGAGCATATTTGTTTTCCTTAAATAGGTAAGATGCAAGTGTTTAAATATACTCCTAGACATTACATTAATACTAGCACCTAAGTCAGCCATGGCATAAAAATTAAATTTACCGATCGTGCAGGGGAGTATGAAGTTTCTTGGATTTAACTCTTTACGTGGCAGTTGGTGTTGTAAAACTTCAGTAGTATCACTTTCAGGATCTGATATGAAGGATACTCCATGGAGTTTGTTGAGCCCAGATGTTTCCTAATCACCAGTAATTGTTTTAATTTGTTCTGAGGATCAATCAAGGGTTTTATCAGAATGAATTTCCTTAGTTAATTGTTCAATCTGTGTTTCTAAATTTTTAAGCGAGGTGCTTTGGTTCCTAGTATTAATCTCAGCATTTTCTTAAAGCTTCTTAATCCACACCTCCATTTCAGTACTTCTTTGTACAGATTCCTCTTAATGCTTAGCTAATAATTCTCCTAAGCTCTGCCTTTTTTCGCCATATGATGGACGATTATCAATCTTGGTGTAGTATCCAGGTGGTCCTATATGAAACTTTCCTCCATTACTTTCGTTAAAAGGCGTTGTTCATCCAAATTCCCTATATCTAACCTCTTCTACTTGTTTAACTTCCTCGTTGAGAGGACAATCCTTGTTGAGGTGAGGTCCTTTGCAAATTTTGCATCTAACCTGGATTGCATGAACACTTTCCTTTAGCTTTTTCATGTCTCATCCCAGGTTGTCCAACTTGTTTACTAAAGCAGCTAGTCCATCCTTGCTACTACTGCTTCCAATATTCCTGCATGTTGAACCGTCATGCCATTTCTGAGAGTGGTTAGACATGGTTTGTGTTGATCCTACTTGAGTAGATCTTGAATTCCTTAGCTTGTGTAAGGTTTAGTTATGCTAGATAAATCCAACACAACTATGATAGAAACTTTGTAAAATATATCAAAGATTATGGGATTTAATCGTTTGATCAATAAGTAAGGAAATGCAGATGAATAGTTAATTCTAATGAAACAACATACTTAACAAACAAAGCTTTATTATATTAATACAAATATCTTCTAACTGTATTAGTGTTACAATCACCTGTGAAGCTATAACGATTCAAAAATTAAAATAGATATCAAACTCTATGCCCTAGGACCTCCTTTTATACACCAAGGAGTCCTAGTCGATTTACAATATATTCCTAAAACTTAGAATATTCTCTATGATCTATTCTATAAATAACTAATACTTATCACGTAAGTAATCTTGATCTCCAATCAATCTTTATCCTTTCTTCTGTCTTTATCCATTCTCTTCTGACAGTAGAAACTCTTTCAGCAGTCTTAATCTTTGAGCAGTTGTAACTTTTGTACTAGCAGCATTAACTTAGCACCAGCAGTAGTAACTTATACACCAGCAACATTAACTGTGTACAAGCAGTAGTAACTACTTAGAATATTTTCTTCAATCTTCACCAGCAGTACTAACTTTACACTAGCAGTACTAACTTTATACTAGCAGTACTAATATATACTAGCAGTAGTAACTGTGAACTACCAGTACTAACTTTATACTAGCATATTTTTCATTAAAGTTAATGAACAACACTAACTTTTGCTTAGCAGCAGTAATACAAACCTTATTAGCAGTAACTTCAAGAAGGCTTTTAATCCCAACAATCCTCCCCTAAACTTGATATTCTTCTTCAAAATCATCAAGTTTCATTCAAAGCTTCATCAATCACCAGGAGGATGCTTCCAAACACTTCATTTATTCTTGAGCTTAAGAAACTGATAACACATTTCATTCCAATGATCAGCTTGCAACTTCCTATTTAGCATATCTGTGATTATAGGTGTTGTAAGAGGATATCTCTTTTCTACCAACATATGAATGTGCACATTTTGCTTCCTCAATGAATGTACTCCTCATGAATCATATAGCTTCCAATCCAATACTTTGTAGTCTGATTGATTTTTCCATACATTATCCTCTACATGTTGTTCAAAAATTGTCTTCAAATCTCCATATAAAACTATATCCAAGTCCTCCACTGGTCTTGTTAATTCATACTTAGCTTTTACCAACTTGTACAAAGTTTCTAAGTCTTCTCCTTCAAAACTTTTAAGCATATGACTGAACATTAAGTACATCTTTGAACTTCCATCAGCCTTGATTATTTGGTAATAGCTTTTCTTCCCCTCTTTATGAATCTTCCAGTCAACAATGCTTAGAGACTTAACAGCTAAAGGAATAGCATCAAGTGCAACCTCTTTTTCATCTGGCACGACTTCCATTAGACTTTTAAGATTTACTATTTCTTTGTCATCATCCACCTTCTGCTTCTTTACATTCTCATGTTCTAACTCTTCTCCTGCTCTCTTAGAACTTCCTTCCACTAAGTCTGTTCTGAAATCAACAAATGTATTTACCCTTTTGAAAGCTCTGTTAAACATCTTCTGAATAGAATCAAAAGATTTGTTCTTTAAGTCTTTAGGCTTCTTTCCTTCCATATTCTTCAGGTAAGTACATATGATTTTTCTTTGTTGAGCTTGAGTTGATGATTTGTTCCTCTTCTCTTTTGCTCTTTTTGCTGCAAAGTGTTTTCTTCTTTTCTCCAGGATTTGTACAAATAATGTAGCCTTTTCTGCATCAGACAACTCTTCTTGCTCTTGTGCTTGCAGTCTTTGAGCCAATTCATGATCAGCCTTAATCTTAGCCTGAATATCATCCCATTCTTCATTCAAGGCAACATTGGCTTCTTGTTCTTTTTCAGCTTTCTCTCTTGCAAGTCTTACTTCCTTATCAAATTTAGCTTTTAACTTTGAAGTAATTTCTTCATCAAGTCTGATTAGTTCTTTCTTCTTCATAGGCTTCTCAGGTTCTACCATTTTCCTTTTGCCTTTATATTTTGATAGTAGTTGTTGAGGTCTTGTTCTTGTTGTAGATTCACTCTGCTCTCCTATCACAACCCCTTTGACTTTGGGTTTTGCACTTCTGATCTCTATTAAATCTGAGCAAGAGTCAAATCATCAGTAATTGTAGTTTCAGTTGGACTGGCAGTACTAATCTTAACACTGGCAGTAGTAACTACTTCACCAGCAGTAGTAACTAGATCAGCAGTACTAACTTCCTTTTCAACTACATTAATCTCCTTTTCAGCCATATCCTGTCCTGCAAACACTTCTTCATCATCAAGAACACATGTATCAAACATTAGATCATCACCATATCACCCCTGAGTTTCATCAACCAATGTAATCTCTACATCTTTATCAATGTCATCAATTTTCCTCCCCTGTTTGGATGCATCCTCCTAATCACCCAAACTAGCTTCATTAGAGGAAATCACTTTTGCAGATCTACCAACCTTGTATAATCTTTTGAGCTTGTGAGTTCTTGACCCTCCTTTATTTTCTAACTTCTTGACTCTTAGTTTCAAACTTGTAATCTCCTGAGCTTGAGCAGTCTTTGTGTCCTCCAGGTCAAGAACTCTTTGTTGCAATTTGGTACAAATATCAATCAATTCCTTAAGTTTCATACTATCCTCATCACTTCGAGGTGTGTTAACTCCCGCGAGTAGTGAATCATAGGATGTTTTAGACATATTCTCAAACCTAGTTTGAGCAATTGTGTCCCCCATGGTGTCTTGGCGCTTGGGACCACCACCTAAAGTAGTTCCTTGGAACCAGCTTCATTAGGTGTTGCCTTGGATCGGGTCTTAATGATGTTACGACTGTCCTGCTCTGCTTTTAAGCTAGAAGCAGTAGTGGCAGCCCTCACCAAATTGTTATCCAACTCCTTATAGACAGCCTCATCTGCAACATTGTCTGTAGAACCACTAGGCTGGGGTACCTTAATGTTCTTTTTAGGCTTCTTAGGTTTTTGTGTCTTTTTAGGTTGAGAGGTTGATGATTGAGTAATGGTGGGTGTGTGTTGGGGATCAGTGGGTATTGCTGAACCTTCACCCTGTTCTTGTTGAGTTTGTACCATCATTGTAAGAAATAAAGGTGTTATTTTACCAGAAAAATCCTTTCCTACCCTTCTCATATTTGCAAAAACCTTGTTAGTGTGAGAGGGTGCAACATAAATCCTCTTATGAATTGACATATCATCGAGTTGTTGATCCAAAAAGACTTGTACAAACCTTGGATACATTAAGAATTCGTCAGACACATTATCCAAATTCTTCATCATACTTTCAAAAATTAGTTTTGAAAAGTTGAACTTATGGTTTGTGGCCAAACAGATAATTGCAGATGCCATTGTGCTACTGAACTCATTCCATGCAGTAGTCTTAGGACTTAGACATTGTAAAATCGTATGAATGAGGAATTTCCATTGTGGAGAGAAGAATGATTTATAGAAAGTAAGCTTCTGAGAAATTTTCTCACACCCCGTCAGTGTAAGCTGTTCAAAGATAGTAGCATTGGGTAGACAATCAACACCTTCAGCTTCTTCTAATTGAAGATCTCTTCTTATAATCGACTCAATAATGATGATCTTCTTTCCATCCACTAGGGCTTGTAACTGTACTTCCTTATTGACAGTTTTCGCCTTGACAGTAGCCCAGAATTGTTCAATACACGAAGTATATATTGTAGGATTAATGGTTAAAGCATACTTTATGGTGTGTGCATTAAGAAAATCCACAATCTGCTCAAACCCTTCACTTTCAGTGGGTTTAGCCAAAAACGCGACCATGTTATAAGTATCAATAAACTTTAGGGTCATCATTTATGCCGGGTTTTGATGATGAATGATGAAATTAAGTTAGGGTTTGAGATTAGAGAGTATATGAGTGAATGAAATCGATTAAAAGAATGATTGAAACCCTTAATCAAAGTATTTATGAAAATACCCTCAACAACATTAACGTTCACCAGCAGTTGTAAGTTAATGCCTAGCAGCATTAACTTTCAATAGCAGTAGTAAGTTTATGCCTAACAACATTAACTTTCACCAGCAGTTGTAAGTTTATGCCTAACAGCATTAACTTTCAACAGTAGTAGTAAGTTTATGCCTAACAGCATTAACTTTCACCAGCAGTAACTCCAATTCCATTCTAAACAATTTTTCCATCATCAATTTAACATTTTGGTTTACAAAAACTCTCGGTCTGTTTTTGCTTTCTCTCAATTCTTTTAGGTCACAATTCTCTCTGTTTGTTTTTGCTTTCTCTCAATTCTTTTTACTCAGAATTCTCTTTGTCTATTTTTGTTTTCTCTCAATTCTTTTTACTTACAATTCTCTCTGTCTGTTTTTACACAGCTCTTTAATTGCCAATATAACATATTTCTTTGCTTTTCCTGCAAAATGTTAGTCCAAAAACCAAGAAAATACAAGCCATAGCAATTTTCTCAACTATCACAGAGTTAATTATACCATAAGTATTAAGTATAACTAACAGCAGAAACGCAGCAGTATTAAATATAACTAGCAGTACTAATTATACTTAACAGTAGAAACTTTTAATGACATGAATAACAGTACTAATTCATACAAAACTCTACAAAAACATAAAGAGATAAAAGACTTTTAAGGATTTAGCAATCAAATATTGAAATCTACTTACATCAAAAGCTTTTATAAGCAAATCTGCAACATTCTTGTCAGTCTGGATTTTGACCATTTGGATCAATTTCTTATCATTGCAATCTCTAATAAAATAGTGTCTAATCTCTATATGCTTTGTTTTTTAATGAAAAAGCAGGATTTTTAATCATGCAAATAGTACTGTTATTGTCAATAAAGATCTTGGTATGCATAAAATTATACCCATAATCAAGTAGTTGATTCTGAATCCAAAGCACTTGTCTACAGCAACTTGAAGCAGCCACATATTCAGCTTCTGTTATGGAATTTGCAACCACAGTCTGTTTCTTGCACTGCCATAATATTAATCTACATCTAAGGAATTGACAACCTCCTGTTGTAGACTTCCTATCCAAGCTTGCTCTAGCATAATCACTATCAGTGTATGCTACCAAATCAAAAGGAGAATCTTTTAGATACCAAAGGCCTAATTTTAGTTGACCTTTTAAGTACCTAAAAATCCTTTTCACATCATGAAGATGTGAAACCTTTGGATTGACTTGGTATCTAGCACAGGCACACACTGCAAACATGATGTCAGGTCTTGAAGATGTAAGATACATCAATGAACCAATCATTGACCTATACATATGAACATCCACTTCTTCACCATCTTCATCCTTGAGCAAAAGCTTTTGAGTTTCCATAGGTGTGCTTGC
>BQNB010176503.1:0-13056 GCA_026074375.1 Tanacetum coccineum
AATCCATCCTGACCCGGGGCACGATCACCACCACAATCCCTCTTTATTTCTTCATTCAAAAAATCACATTTCAAATAACTCAGATGATAACCTATTACAAAAATCCATTTCTAATAACGCCTTTTATTTCATTTCATTTCACAATCAAAATCAAAGGTATCTCTTCCTTTGTACATCAATTTCTGATATATTCATTTTTTGTTGTTATTTATTTTTGCTTCACTTTGTTATTAGGTGCTACTAAGATGCATTTTTATTTGTTATCACTTCACCCATCAAATTCTTATGAAATATATAATAATTACTTGTTTGTGTGTTGTTCATATTTACATTTAAGAAATAAAAATTTATTACTTCAAAATGAATAGCTCATTCATTTATAGCTTTAAAACATGGAAGGTATTTTGACACGTTGAAAATGGTGTGATATTCCTAGTAATTAAGATAGTGCTATGTTAGGATGTATAGCTTTAAGGGGTGATTATTCGGCTTATTTTTCACAAGACCATTTTCTGGCTTATTTTCGGGTTTCTGATAAGTTCTTAAATCAGAGAAACAAAATCGGAAAAGAAATGGGCTTATTAATAAGCCGAACATGCTAAGCTCGTTAGCCGAAAATAACCTAAAAGCCCCATCACTGTTTTGGCTCAAAGTGAATGCTTTGATATTATGACAGAGCGTATTTGACACAAAAATGGGCTTATATTACTGATATATGAATGGTTAGTAAACAATCAGTAATTTGTAAGAATGGTCACTGTGGCTTTGATATTCTGTTGGAAAACGCTAGAATTTTGGTATGGGCTTTGGCTTATGTTAAAAATTGGTAAAAATGTACTATGGATTAAGCTATGTGGGAGCTATGTTAGCTCTAGTGTTAGCATCTGTTGCCCGTGGAGTGGATGTTTTGATGTTAAACTTAGAAATTATCATGACCTAAGATTATGTTGAGGTGTGAGGACCTTATTCAAGTGTTGGCATTATTAGTTCTAGTGAAAGAACACTTAGCGGCAGTTTATGTGTTTGAAGATAAGATATATGTTAGTGTCAAGTGTCAACTAATTAGAATAAGATATATGGAATCAATTCATATTTGCTTTTTTAAGCTCACCGAGTTTGGTCAGATGTAAAGAAAATTAGTGTTATTAGGTGTTTTCTTTTACTAGGTTCTGTTGCGCCTGGAGTGGATGTTTTAATGTTAAAAATAGAGCTTGTATGAAGTAGGAGCATGTTGAGGACGTCAATCTTGTGTTCGGCATTTGTTCTAGGGAAAGAACACTTACGGTAGTTTATGTGTTTGAAGATACTAAATGTACGAACGTCAACTTACGAAAGCCTGCTATGAGATAATCTGAATCGATTTGTATATGGTTTTCAAAGCTTGTGAGTTTCGGTCAGATGTGAAGAAAATGAATGTTATCAGCTGTTTTCTTTTACTCATTTCTAAATCTTACATGCATGATTTTGGCTTTGATATTCTAAAATGAATCAGCTGTTTTTAGTTTGAAAGGTGCTTTAACACATGTTAAATATGGTAAAAATATATGAGTTATGCTATGTGGTAAATGTGCTTTTTCGGGTGCTGTGTTACGGTATATAGCTTTAAGGTTAGGATATGTTGTGTACCAAATGGACTTTTAGATATCATAATCGTAGCTTATTTGACGTAAGGATATGCTAAGGACATTAATCACGTGTTTTGATACTGGATTAGTGTGCATTGTTACATTGTAAGACAATGGTTTTGGTTAAAGACATCTTCTGGGCAGTTTATGTGTTTGAAGTTGAATGTGTTAGTGTTAAACATATGGAAGTCTACTATGAGATAATTCGACGTTTCAGATGTGGAGCAAACGAGTGTTATCTGCTATATATGTGGTGCTTAAATAAACACACTCTACAAGTATTTCACTATCAATGACTTTATATTGTTTGAGTGGCATGTAAAATTTGCTATTGAGCTGTGATGAGCTATGAAATTATTGCTGTTTTTGTATTGCTCTATAGATATGCTAATAACTTTTACTTGATAGTTGGTTTGCAATCTGTGAATAAATAATATGTAAGAATGGTGAGTTTGGCTATAGTTATACTCTATGTGGAACATTTATTCACGAGGGTGCTATGTTCGGATATATAGGTTCAGTATTTGGATCTGTCATGAGCGAAGTGAACCTTTTGATGCTATAATCGTAGCTTAGTTGGCGTAAGACATGTTGAGGATGTCAATCGTGTGTTTTGATATTTAATTAGGTGTTAAATCAATGTTATCACATTAATTTTGGTCTTAGACCATGTACAGGTGATAGTTATGGGTTTGAAGGTACTAAACGTGCCAATTTCAACTTAACAAAGCCTACAGTTAGTTATTCCGAATCAGTTTGTATGTGGTTTTTAGAACTTGCAGAGTTTGGTCAGATGTTGAGCAAAGGAGTATTATTAGTTGTTTTCTTTTCTGTTACTTATTTGGATGATACTTAAATGAACACACTCTATGATGCAGGGCATGTTCGAGCTCCAACTCCTCTGGCTTAGCCGTCGGTTCTTCGGTCAACACGTGAAGTCAAGTGTTTAATTATTTTGAAGAGATTGAAGGGGAAAATGACAATTTTTAATTGTCAATCTATCTTTTTTAATGTTATTATTTTTGTTAAAGATATGTTTAGATTTTAGGAATTGATTTGTTTCTTTATTTGAAAAGTCAAAGATTGTATTTGACTTTCTCTAGTCAAAGATTGTGTTTGACTTTCTTACCCTATAAATGTAATAGGTTTAGGTGTTGGAAAATTATGTTATGATGAGTTTATAAAATAAGAGTGTTTCTCTTGAAGTCCCGGTTGGGCACCCTTTGATGGGTTATTGAATTCCTTGTTCTTTGTTCTTTGTGTGGTTTCTTGCATTCGCAACGATATCGCCATCATTTGGTTTTCAGAGCTGCTAGGTTACAATGGTATCCGACGTGTTCGTCGTGGAAGCACCGAGGGGTGGTAATCGTAGAACGCCGCCCTGTGGCACACCCCGCACCCCCTCTCCCCAGCCCATCCGCCCCCCCCCCTCCCGCCGGATATTGAGGAAAGCCATTTGGTTACCTAGACATTAATATTCGCCCCCCCCCCCCCCCGCCGAGGCAAGACTCGACAACCCAATGAGGACCATGTGTGTAGGGAATGAAGACCCCCCCCTCCCGCCCTAACAAAGTAAAGGAACTCGCGCACTCAAGCTCGGATTTACAAAGATCAGCCTCCCCCAACGACTAGAGCTCGCCGCCTGACCCCCGTGGGCACACGGCCCTCCCGTGCTCCCGCCCCCCCTCCGCTGCCGCTTGATCCGCACACCTCTTCCTTCAAGGATCATAGAATTGTTGCAATGATGGAACGTGATTCTCCAAGAGAAGCCGTGTTAAGGAAACGGAGGGGGGTTAGAAAGTTTCAGAGTTTGAGACTTGGAAGGATAAAACTCGAGGACGAGTTTTTTCAAGAGGAGTGAGAATGATGCAGGGCATGTTCGAGCTCGACCCTCTGGCTTAGCCGTATTTTAAACGTCGGTTCTTCGGTCAACACGTGAAGTCAAGTGTTTAATTATTTCGAGAGATATGAAGGGGAAAATGACAAATTTTATAATTGCGCACTCTCGCTTTTTTTTTTTTAATGTTATTTATTTTTTGTTAAATGATATGTTTAGATTTTAGGAATTGGGTTAGTATCTGTATTTGAAAAGTCAAAATTTGTGTTGACTATCTCTTAGTCAAAGATTGTATTTGACTTTCTTACCCTATAAATGTAATAGGTTTAGGTGTTGGAAAATCATAAGGTAATGATGAGTTTATAGAAAAAGAGAGTGTTTCTCTTGAAGTCCCGGTTGAGCACCCTTTGATGGTTTATTGAATTCCTTGTTCTTTGTTCTTTGTGTGGTTTCTTGCATTCACCACAACGATATCGCCATCATTTGGTATCAGAGCTGCTAGGTACGAATGGGACGGACCGTGTTCGTCGTGGAAGACTCGGGCGTTGTGCGTAATCGTCGAACGCAGCCTGAGGCAACGATCCCGATCCGTGCGACGTGGAAAGGCTACATTTTGGTTACATAGCTCGTTGATTCGTCTCCGACCGAGGCAACGACTCGACTAAACACTAATGGGACCATGTGTCGTTGCAGAATGAAAGACCTCCTTACAAAAGTAAAGGAAATTCAAGGACGGCATTCAAAATCAAGCTAAACCGTAGATCGCCTGAGGCAACGGCCCACGTGAGTGAGGATGATGTCACTTCAACTTGAAGATCATCGAAAATGGTTGGATGAGATGAAACGTTGATTCTCAAAGGATAGCCGTGTTAAAGAAACGAGGGGGGTTAGAAAGTTTCAGAGTTTGAGACTTGGAAGGATAAAACTGAGTGACGATTTTTTTTCTACGAGGAGGAGAATGATGAGGGCATCAGCATGTTCGAGTCATCCTCTGCTTAGCCGTCTGTTCTTCTTTAACACTTTAAGTCAACTATTTAAATTATTTCCGCCCCAAACCCCTCCACACCTCCCCCCCCTCCCCCTCCCCCCCCCCCCCCCCCTTCACCCAACCACCCCCTCCCCCCCCCCTCACCCCAACCCTTCAATATAACCATGCTCCCACCTCCTCATCCCTCAATTCAACACACCCCCACAAACCACCCACACCACCCACCCATCCCCCCCGTCACGGATCTGTTTATCCCCTTTTAGGAATTTGATTTGTTTCTTTATTTGAAAGTCAAAGATTGTATTTTGCTTTCTCCTAGTCCAAAGATTGTATCTTGACCTTTCTTACCCTATAAATGTAATAGTTCCTGGTCGTCTGGGAAAATAAAATGCAGAAGTTTTATAAAATAAGAGTGTTTCTCTTGAAGTCCCTCCGGTCTTGGGCACCTTTGATGGGTTATTGAATTCCCCTTGTTCTTTGTTAGTTGTGTGGTTTTACGCGCCACCCCCACTCACTCCACCGCTCACTCGCGCCATCATTTGGTATCAGAGCTGCTAGGTACGAATGGACGAACGTTGTTCGTTGTGGAAGGACTCGAGGGGTGTTGGTAATCGTAGAACGCCGCCTGGGGCAACGTTTCCCGTTCGTGCGACGTGAATGCCATTTGGTTACATTAGCTCGTAGATTCGCCGACGAGGCAACGACTCGATCTAACCAATGAGGACCATTGTGTCGTTAGGGACATGAAGACCTCCTTACAAAAGTAAAGGAGACGGATTCCAAATCAGCTAACCGTTAGAGCGCCGCCTGAGGCAACGGCCACGTGAGTGAGGATGATGTCACTTCACCTTCAAGATCATCGATGGTTTGGCATGATGTGACACCGTGGACTTCCCCCCCTAACCCAGAGAGCCGTGCTCCCCCCCTAAAGAACCCACCCACCCGAAAGGGGGGTTAGAAAGTTTCAGAGTTTGAGACTTGGAAGGATAAAACTCGAGGACGAGTTTTTTTCAAGAGGAGGAGAATGATGCAGGGCATGTTCGAGCTCCAACTCCTCTGGCTTAGCCGTCGGTTCTTCGGTCAACACGTGAAGTCAAGTGTTTAATTATTTTGAAGAGATTGAAGGGGAAAATGACAATTTATAATTGTCAATCTATCTTTTTTAATGTTATTATTTTTGTTAAAGATATGTTTAGATTTTAGGAATTGATTTGTTTTTTATTTGAAAAAGTCAAAGATTTTGTATTTGACTTTCATCTGTCAAAGATTTGTGTTTGACTTTCTTACCTATAAATGTATTAGGTTTTAGGGTGTGGAAAATTTTGTTATGATGAGTTTATAAAATAGGTGTTTCTCTTGAGTCACCGGGTTGGGCACCCTTTGATGGGTTATTGAATTCTTTGTTCTTTGTTCTTTGTGTGGTTTCTTGCATTCGCAACGATATCGCCATCACTCTACAAGAGTACACTTCATTAATTGTGACTTTATATTGTTTAATTGTTAATGGCATGATTATAGCATGCATTATCGTATCATTCTACTATGTAAAAGCTTTATTTTCTTAACGTGTGAGTGTGCTTGATGATAATTTTCATGTTCAAGGTGAAAGCGTCGCTCTATAGCACAACATTGGCAGCCCAAAAAGCTACAGCCCACCGTCCCCTAGTAGTCCGTTCTCGCAGGTTCTCGAAGCCCCCCGTGGCAACCCCCCCCATACTTATCTAGGAGAAGGCTGCAGAGAATATTTACATCAAAGTGCCACGCCCCCGCTCCCCCCCCGAAACTGATACAAGTCTTTATTGAGAGAAATTTATAATGTGCAAACTTGATCTAATTGTTTGTGTCTGGTGTCATAAATAGTATGTAGCTTTTTAGTGGGTATATGCTGCTAAATATGCGGTGGTTATTACCATTTCTGTTTGTTTTGAGGAAAAATTTATGTAGAAAAGAGTAGCTTATTTTCATTTTTGAGACACTGTCGTAGATAACTTATAGCAGCAAACTGATATGTTTGGTATAACATACTTTTACTTCATTTATCAGATGTAACCAGTTAATTCATTGCGTTACCTACCATAGGGTTATCCCCGGTCATCTATCTGTCTTTTTTGCAGTCTATCTTGCTTGCACACCTGCTACAACAGAGAACAGTCTTAACTTCTATCTGATGATCTTTTTTAAATGTTCATTAAACATTTAAACTTTAGTTGGATATCGTTTTTTTAACTTTTTTGAATGTTGACATTTTTTGAAATGCCCAATAACAAGTCATTCTAACACAATTAACATCTGAACATCAGTGAAGTTAGGAGCATTCCAGGACAAAGTTGAAGGGAAAAGTAAATTAACTTATTATATCTGGTATTATTTTTCCTCTTTTCCATGTTAGTTCCCCACATTATTTTAACTTTAATCTTTTTGATAATGTAGAAAATGGAGCAAGAGAGATTGGAAAAGCTAGCACGCAAGGTAACTTCTGTTTAGAGCATCTCTTTTATCATGCACGTTTGGCAAGTTTAACTCCTTTTACTTGAAAATGGGTTATTCCGGGTTATGTTTAATATGTGATGGGTCAGGTAAATCTGGCTGAATGGGTCGGAAGTCGTTTTAATGTACTTGTAATGATATCGTATTTTGTATGAAACACACACTACCTCGCGATCCTTATAGCTCTCTAGGGACCAAAAGGGCTTCGGGCCAACCTGACCTGACACATACAAAGAATTACATGCTTTAACCCGTTTACCAACCCACTCATTCTGGCATATTTATGTAAGCAACTAATATCGCCTTAAAGTTCCAAACTGGGCTATAAGTATGATTTGACGTTGGTGACTTTGCAGGGCCAAAAAGCTGAAGGTACGTCAGCAAGCTCAGGTGGAGCAGATGCAAAAGCTATGTGAGTCCACTTCATCAACTTTTTTCCACAGCTGGGTATACACAGAACAAGAATACAGGAACTATGCTGTCGTAGTTGGTGTTGTGACTGGTCTTGGGGCTCTTGGATGGTACCTTAAGTCAAAGAATAAGAAAACCGACGAACTTCAGGATTGAAGACGCGTGTGAAATTGGAGATCTAGGTACCTGTTTCCAAGTCCTTGAACTTCTTTTAAGCCTTCCATGTATTTATTATGTGTGTTGTTGATATGCTATATGATCACTACAACGTTTAAGCCGATATATTATAGGGTCGAGTTAAGGTCATAATTTGGGACACCAAAACCCGACTCAACCCGATACGTCCAACCCGATAACCTGACAACCTGACCCGATAACACCCGTAGTGTAACCCATAAAACACCAAACGAGTTGGCGCGTGATGCCACTGCATGAATGTCGTCACAACCATGTCATTCTTGGATTAAGGTTCTTAATTGTGTAGTATACATCCTAGAGCTATATAAGGAATAGACAGAATGAAAGTGAACAAATAAACATAAACTGTTTGACCGTTAACATATGAAAAATTTACAGAATTGACTAGCTACAACGTAATGAACTCGAAGATTGATACATTTAAGATTTAATAAACAACACTAGTAACTTTTTTTTTTTGACTAAACAATAACAATATATTCAATAAGCACGTTGTCGAATTTGATAAGTATGGTGTCCTCCACAGATATGGATTGTAGCTTAACTGGTCACCATTATCATTGGTGTACTGAGGTGCATCATGTAGGTTAATATTGTATGTGAATTCTTGAAACGCAGCACGACCTATCATTACTTGACTAATCATAGGATATCCACCAGTTGTCATCACCGACGGTATGTTTGAATGACAACTTGTATCATTGTTTGAAGCAAATGTAGCTGATTTTGGTTGCACGAGTGATGGCAAATCGTGAGACCAGGCGGTACTAGAATCTTCATGTATTGGGGTAACCGGCTGATCCATAATATTGTTCAGCAAAAAGACCAGGTCATCGGAATCCATTATCTCGTAATCTTCGATAAAGGATGTATCTTGTGGTTGTTTTTCCTTTTTAAGATAATGAATCCTCTCCTTCACCCTTTCAATCTTGCTGTCTAAGCACATAACTGATTCCCGCAATTCCTTTTCAGACTTCACATCCAACTCTCATTCAGATGCTACTTTTTGTGTTTCCTTCTTCGAAATCCGGGTGACATTTACGGTCTTCTTTGGCTTACCATCTTGATTCTTGTAACTTTCGATCAAATCAAGAAGCGTTTTTCCATCATCATCTTGTTGGTTTGGCCAAGACAAGGTCTCTATTTGGCCGGATGGTGAACAGATTATCATTCCGATATCTAAGCCACAAAGAGTCGATAGTTCATACGCCTTCTTTTTCATACCTTTAACCCTACCCTGGAACGTTAGCACGCGCTTCTTATCCGAAGCAATCAATTCCATTCTTGTTACACCAACCATCTTCTTAATCAATACAACAACAAATCAACTTAAGTACCAAATAATAAAACTCTGGCTACCAACTAATCTGAAAAGAACTGAAGTCGTAGAACCAAACAAAGCTTATGTTTACTACAACAACACAGTGATGAGTCGATCATACAGAAACCAAAACTTTTTTGTTTTCGCACACTATAATAGCTTTATAGAAAACAACTTTAGCAGGTGATAGGACGGATCGAGCAAGGAGAAGAAAGAAAGAGAATTAATGTGATGGATCTGATTATTAATGGTTGGTTATATAAGTAATTAATAAAGACGGTGGTGAATTAGGAGCCTTGTATTAATGGCTTCACCCGTCATTAATTTTGAATTGCCTTCCATTGTTTCCTTCTCTTTTTGTTTTCCATACCTTTCTCCGTTTTCTAGTAATCTTATTAAGGAGATAACGTGACAACAAATATCAGTAATTTATTTTTATCGATGTGACCAATATATTAAACAACTTTATATATGGTAAGGTTAAAATAAAAAGAAAAATATATCTGAGAATGATACTTTAGAAAAAGTTTTTTAATAATTTCAAAAAAATTTCACAAGATCGAATATGTTGTTGCATAAAACTTTTGTAAAAGAAGTTTTTTAAATTTTGAGTTTTTATACCATTTTAAATGAACAAAAACCAAACTTTGATATATAAAATGTTCAACTTGTTATAGTTTGATACAAAAAAAAATTTGATGCAAAAATTCAAAATAAGTTTGGTACAAAAAAACGAATTAATGCACAAACGACTTTTTTCATAATTTTTTGGGCAAACCTATCCACTTTTTCACAACTTTTTTATGCACCAATGTACACGATCTTGTGAAATTTTTTTGATAATTTTTTTAGAATTAAAAAAAACAATCATTTTCAACTTCTCACAGATTTTGGTCTTTTTGTTTTTTAGTATTCATATATCCTTACTGATATTACTAGGCTACAAGCTCTTTGAAATAGTTTGATACGAAATATTCAACTACGTGTTTATTTTTACTAATTTTGGCATATAATCGCCAAAATTTTTTAGAATGACAAAAAGTACTTACTTCTGCAATTACTATCATTCTCAAAGTTAGTTCTTCTTCCCCTTAGTCGGGGTGGAAGCCGTGGATTTCAAGTTCAAAGGTGCCAACAATTTTTTTCTTATTCACGCATAGTTGAAGAGATACATCGAAGCTTGATATCTGAAGAATAGATGAAGACCCCAATAGATAATAATACTTAAAAAAACTTTTTCTTTATAAAGTAAAATAAAAATGGTACAAAAGATATAATTATTAAAACATATGAATTCTAATAAACCTTAGCACTTGAGTTATGTCGTCATAAACTATATAAGACTTTAAAGACCGGAGCACTTGAGTTTCATTCATTTGTCATGAACCGGTCTGCAAGGACGCTAAACATCTTATCTATAATACTAAAAGATTAAGCTCTTCAATTTAATGTGGAAGTATTCAAGTGCCTAACCTTTAAAGTCTCCTATGAAATTTTTTTAGGCCGGTGTTAATGAATGCTATAACTCAGACCTTTAGTTGCCCCAAACGGATTAAGATGGGGGGGAAGATGTATATGATAGTGTTGTTTGAGCAATTTAAACGGAAGACTATTCATATGTTTCAAAGGTTACGTTTCAACATACTACTGATTAGTAGTATAAATAGTTTACATCCACTCTTTTCACAAAGCACACATTCCAGTGCTAAGACTGGCTGCCTCCAATCCGATAATATGGGTTGTGTGATGCGTTGAGAGCGTTAGCCATTGTTTCTATATCAGAACATAGTTAGTAAATTACTAATTTCTAAACGAGTCTTGAGAATAAACTAAATCTGATATGTTAATGTGCTGTTAGTATTAGTGTCAGTTGTTGGCTTTTATTGTTTATAATAGTTAAGTTCTTATCCATTGGTTTTTATTCAGTAATGTTATAAATACTAATATCAACTTAATGTCACAGGAAAAAGCGATAAAAAATAATTTTTTCCTTAGAAAATAATGAAAGTTGATGATGCAAGTTCACAAGGTAACAATATCAGGATGAAGGAAGACAACAACTATAGTAGTATTTCCATTGAGAAGCAACCCTTAGAGGTACCGACATCCAGAAATGAAGAGGAGAATAATTCAGTAAACGATGAAAGTAGCACCCCTGTATTTGTTAATCATGGTAAGCGTTTACTTTATAAATAAAATAGAGTTTCAGTTAAGTATGAATTTGTATGAATATATAGGTGCAATTGCTTGGAATGAGGACAGAAGATGGTGGCTAGGAGATCAATCTCAAAAACCGCAACGAGTGCCAAAAGATCCAGATACTCCAATTATAAGGTGACAACTTTACTTCTTATCCAGTATAGTTTTATTTAAACCTATAATATACGGTTATTTACATATACCTATTCCCAAAAGATTCAGACATATACCATTTTTCAAGCTTTGTATAACATTAGAAAAAGGAGGTGCCTGAAAGAAATAAGCATGTCGATGTTACATGAATTTTATAAAACAAATATTTGGATACAAACAGCCGAAGCATTTAACTTTGTTCTCCTTTATTATTATTAACAAAGATACTGGTTCACAATACATTGCGTTCCCAAAACCATAATACAACCATATCTTTAACTATGACATCCCAAAACAAAATCAACCAATGTATCCTTGACACTTTATGCTACTGATCTCTCGAAAAACAGTTGCTTTAAAACTCAACAATAATGTTGGTGAATTTCATAGTTTGATAATCATAATATGCAGGTACCCGCACGACTTCCCCGTGTAAGCTACACATGCAGACATCACAAAACCAGATTACATTTTCCTAAGCTCATGACACTGAAGCTCGACGATCTTTCTTGCAATAATAATATGCAATTTCTGCCCGATTAGATGTTCAAAAAAAAACCCGAAACATCCCTAAATTCGACATGCTATACGTTTCGTTCCCGGTAATAAGCTAGTCACACCTAACGGGAGGGGTCGTTTCGCCCCCCCAAATAGATCTATTCATAACATTCGCGCTCACATAATGTAATTAACAACTACATCTATGCAATTGACAGTTCATGATAATGGGCTCAACTTGGGTTATCGCTACTTAGGCAAACATGTAATCAATATAAAATATCCACTTGCGTCCAATTTATAAAACAAAGCATGTTTCCACCCCATAGTTATAAATCATTGAAATCGTAAAAATGTGGGGCTATGAACTCACCTTGAGTTCTGATAATCCAAATATCACAGATAACGCGTCACGCAAATCGACAGATTCAACCTATTTAAATTAAGGTCGTATAAGCACTAATCGCTTTGATTAACTAACATCATATACAGGTCTATGTTAGTTACATCATACTATCGTTCGGGCTATCATAATTTGACATTTTCCTATTTTGACCCTCTGGTGAACAGTACTTTTTACTGTTCACATCAGTTATAAATTTATTTTTATAGTTTTAGTTATCGTAAAACCCGTAAACGTCGTATTTTATTCGTTATAGCTCCGTTTTTAGCGATTTTTTCGAGCACGTTCTTGTTATTGAAAATTCTATCAATTTATAATGTTTACAAAAATAAAAGTTTCTGTCATGCAAAGTGATATGTCTTGGTTATTTATTGTTAAACGGGCCATCCCATTTATAAATGAAGTAAAGTTTTATAAACTTTTTGATCATTGAAAAATAATACTAGGCCTTTGTTGAAGCGTGGAAATATTTTTGTGGTTCTGGGTATGCCTAAACGTACTTTATCGCGAAACGTACATAATTTACGTAACCGATAAAAATAAAATAAACAACGACCATGATAATTATTTAATACTTGATTGATGCAAACGTTTGATGGTTTGATGCCCGTTTACATTGAACGATAATATTTGGAGTACACGATTTAACTTAACGCTTACAATTTAATAGTAAACACGTACGATACAAAAGGTACATTGTGGATTTATCGACTACGTTAATGACCCTAAAACACAGGGTGTTATAGACTTCCCCGTTAAGTGAGCCTTGTCCTCAAGGCTCAAGACGCGGCACTTGACGATGGTGCGGTCTTTGCAAAGAGGTGTGGGTATTTCTTCTTGAATTGGTCCTCGCATTCCCACGTGAATTCAGGACCTCGCTTGGAGTTCCATCGAACCTTGACTAATGGTATTCGGCTTTGCTTCAACTGTTTAATT
>BQNB010176504.1:0-13056 GCA_026074375.1 Tanacetum coccineum
AAAACAACAATGACTCGAAATTATGCCTAAATCCGTAAAATAATTAAGAATAAATTGAAAAGATGAAGATGAATAAAGCAAATTAGTGTTGGTACCTTTAGCGGATTGTGGGGATGGTTGGAAGATTCATTCTCTTGGATGCATTCATGAACTTGTAACTACAAACCCATTACTCTTCATATTACATCTCGGCAAATTGAATTGAATGCTCCTTCACTTTAAATACAATGGTGCAACAGGTTTTGTACCTACAGCTCTCTGGGTGAGACAAACCTATTCATGATACAGCCCCAATAAATTTAGAGGCTGAATCTTTTATAAGGATAGATGCATTGACTTTTACATACTGATGCATTAAAGTATTATACATGTAAATATTACTTCATGATGTTTTTTTTGATTATTGTATTGTAGAGATTATACATTATAATGCACTATAATAACATATTAATGCACTGGAGTATGATAACATAACTATGAAGAATTAGATCAACATACTCATTTTGTAATATGATAACATTTTATGATGCATTAATGCATTTGTTTGTGATGCAGTAAACTATTAAAGAAAACAGTGATTATTAAAAAGTCAAGTACTTGATATAGAAAACAATCAATAATACAACAATACTTGCTATAAAAAACAAACAAAAATACAATTAAACATTTTAATCATTCAATAGACTTAAAAATAAAGATGTTTCAGTCATCAATGGTCTTGATTACAGTCTTATTAAATCGCTTCAATAATTCTTCATCCACTCTAACATCGTTACCTGTAAGCACCTTAGAACTCTTTGGTTTCATCTTTATGTGTAACACCCCCTTATTTGACATATAGCAGCAGAAACTAATTTGGGGTATTACTTCATGAATCAACAGTCATAATCATAGAAAACGACTCAAAAGAGACATTTTGGAAAATTTAGTTATCATTCAATATTATTTCAGAGTTTTACAAAAGGAGGTCCCAACATACATATGTAACCATAGTGTTTGAATGATAACAAGTTTGGACGTCCTCAAGTCCAATGCCACTCCGTGCCATAGGTTGCTCAATTACCTGAGATAAACATGCTAGAAAGGTCAACACAAAGGTTGAGTGAAATTCATAGGTTTGTAATGAAATGGTTGAATACAAGTCATCATAAGTGGTAATAATTGTACAATTACAATTATCATGGAAAACAGTATTATTGCCCTAAGCTCATGACACTAACACGTTAACATGGAAATCACCTCAGTGACATTATTGAGGAACAAATGTCCTCTTGGAAAAGTAACTTGCCAAAGTTACCCATTATTCTCAAATATAGTGCGTTTGATTACCTCATGTACAGGTAAACACAAACGGGATTCGTCAATCCCGATAGATCTATCCACAATTTTCGCGTTCACTCGCAAGTGATTAATTGTTCATGATTAAATGATATTGGCAGTGGAGGTAAACTTAGGCAATAATATATCAGGATAGCATACAGTTAGAAAAAACTTGTATTCATGGTTTATAGCATGTATCCCCCCACAGGGTTTGGAAAAACATATAAAGGTGGGACTATGAACTCACCTTAATAGGGTAGTTGATTGATTTGAAGATTAATTCAAATGGAAGTAAACAGCCTCGTCACGCAACATGGGGTAATATGTCAAGTCTTAGTTTGATTGTTTCAAAACTTTATTTCATAAAGTTTAACGTAAATATTAATCCAGAGGTCATGTAGTAAACGTTTAAGGAGCTAGGACACTTTAAATCGTAAATCCAGCAACTCGTCAAAACGTCTACCCAAATAAAATCCCCTCACATGAAATTTCCTAGTAACGTGATATGTTATAGTTTAAATGATAGGATTTTATCTTTTTAAGTTTCTTCAAAAGCTAGTGGATGATAAATTATAATAAATATATAACATAATTATTTTATAGTGTTTCGATCGACGAATGATAATGACAAATGTGTCGGGCTTTAATAAAATCAAGTCTTATAATGTTTAATTATATTTTTATAATTAAATATGAAAATATTACATTTTATACCCTCGAGAATTCAAAAATGACAATAAATACCCTTGGTATATATTAATTTACACTTTTAACGCTTTAATTATATTTTTAAACATTTAAACCCTTAACTTTAAAATATGGCAAAATAAACCCATGTAGTTTAATCATTTTAAACCCTTAAACTTTGATATATGGCAAACTGGCCCCTGTGTTTTAACTTAAGAGTAAATGAAACTTTTGGCCCGAAAGATTATAAGTTTCTAAAATTACCAATTTATAACCCTTATGCATGAAAAGTTTTGTGTTTTTAGTCCAAATTTCATGATCTTTGTATTTTTTTATCTCAAAATTAATTTTCAGCTTATAGCATATACTATACAGCTAAAAATAAGTTAGTTTTTTACTAGCTGTAGCTATGAAATGAGCTTATGAGATTTTGAAAATCAAAATGGGGTACATTTGGTTTAGAAAATGTAATCCGTTCCGACGTTAGAGCTTTTAAGGGTTTTGATTCTAAGTTATAAAAATGATCAATTAGCAATAGAAATAGCTATAGGACAGCTTATAGCTTTTAGTTTATATTAGGGTTGAATGAATATAGCTTTTTAGGGTTTTAAGGGTGCGTTTGGTTTAGGAAAACCAAATGAGTAGGTTTAGGGTTTAAGAACTTAACTCATGTGATCATGAAAGTACATAGGAACTTTATTAGGAATTTATGATAAGCTTATGAGGGGTGTAGGGAAAACTAGCTCATGTATAAAGTTCGAATAATTAGGTTTCAAAGATGGTCGAACTTAGGGTATGGTTAGGGATTAAAAAGGTTTAAAAGTGTTGATAATTTGTACACAGGCTAGAATAAGTTTAAAACAAGATCTGAAAAAGTATCAAAAGCTTTATGAACAAGTAAGAAAGACTTATTAGTCACATGAAATGGGTGAAATGTAACCCTAACATAGAGAAGAATCAAGGACTTCTATCCTTATTAACTTGGCTTCTAAACTAGCTAGTCTTTTGGTCTTCTCTTTTCTAGGGCTTAGACTAGAACATAATTTATAGTCTGTGTTTAATTTTTTGTGGCGAGTTTTTAAAAGTGTCTTGGTTTTGGTTTATAATAGGGCATTGAAATGATTGGAGGCCAAGTTTTGAAGGAGTATGGCCAAGTTATGAAGAAGTAGTTGATCACGGTTTAAGGCTAGGTGTGACTATTAGATGTGGCTAGGACTCGCTTAGAGAGGTGTTGAGAGGTTAAAAAAAATAGAAGGGGGTTACGATATCCAAGAGGTGAACGAGGGGTTTCTTGGGGAACGAAAGGTGCAAGTTGATGACAGTAGGTGACAAAGAAGTGAATGGAGCTAGCAAGGTGTTTACAGAGGTGCAGGCAAGGTGGTGACAAAAAGGTGTGGAGGGGTGCTAGCTTAGGTAGGACTTAGTTTAAAAAACTATTAAGAGGTGCCGGTTTGCTATGGATACGGGTTAGGGTTTTAAGGTTTAAGCGAGTGAGTGGAGTTGAAATGGAGGGAAAGAAATGTTAAAATGTGTGCATTGGAGTGGTTGTAACACGTGCTAAATAGGTAGATGAAATACCTATTGATTTGGAGTGAAAAGGAGCTTATTTGAATAGATGTGGCTTAATCGGTGTTTTTTACTATAAGCTAAAGGAGTTGTTACTAGGGTTTTTGGAGGGAAATATAATTCAAATATTATGCATTGTAACCTTTTACACATGACTTATAAGTTTGTACTTTTTGTTTGTATAAAAACATTACATGTAATCGGGGTTTTGGTATAAACGTTAACGTATAAAATCCGTTTTATACTAAATGTTATGAAAGGTACGTTAAATAGATAATGTATGGTAAAATGGAGTTTAGAACATATTACTTGACATATTATAACGTTTACTTGATATAAACGTTGATGGAATTGGCATTGGTAGTTGCGTGAGCACGTTTACTTTTGTAATGTAAGTTACGTTACATTATGGATGGAATAAAGCAAAAATCTTTCCATGAAAATGGTTGCATCTAATTTAATAGATGGAAATTACACTGAGTAAAATTGCATCTAATTTAATAGATGGATAATTATATAGGGGAAAATTGTGGGTTGTTATAGAGGTGTGTTCAAAAGGTTGGGAAGTAGAGGAAGGAGTGTGTCCGCATGCTCCGATAGCCGTAACCAACCCTCCTACTCGTGGTACACAGACGCACTCTCGGAAAGTGAAGACAGCGGAGGCGGTCATTGGAAATCAAGATCAAAGAAAAAGAAACCAAGCAGGGAGGAGGATGATTTGTCCCAGCCATGGGTATGTGAAGAGGTAGATCCTTTTACACCTAGAATCCGCTACTTTGATTTCCCAAAAACAAGAATGCCGAGCACATTAAGACATATGACGGGAGTGAAGATCCGGAAGATCACTTGAAAATTTTTCAGACAGCCGCAAAAACAGAACGGTGGGCTATGCCAACCTGGTGCCACATGTTTAACTCTACGTTGACAGGAAACACGAGAGTATGGTTTGACGACCTACGCCCAGCAGAATTAATAGACAGCTATGATGATCTAAAGAAGAGAGCTTTCTAGAAAAACAACCTTCACAGAAAACATGCATCAAAGATACCCAATATGCTCCACAACATCAAACAGTGGGATGGAGAATCCACGGAAGATTTTGTGAGAAGATACAAGCTGGAAAGCAAGGACATTAAGGGGGCACCAGAATGCATGAGGATCTCCAGATTCGTGCATGGAATCACAAACCCTGAACTCATTAAACGTCTGCATGACAAAATCCCAAAAACGGTTGACGAAATGATGAGAGTGACTACATCTTTCCTCAGAGGAGAGGTGGCAGCCTCGAATCACGAGCGGAAAAAGTCATTTCCACCGTGGAAACAGCAGGAAAGAGCGGTCAAAGACAAAATTTCAAGAAAGGAGGCTTCATGAACCCAGCAGAGTCCGGAAAGAAAGCAAGATCGATTCCCGCTTCTCCTCACAAAAACACCCCAAGAAATTTTCGGCTAGAAAAGGAAATTCAAGACTGTCACCACCACAATGACAACCCCGGTTGAGAAACAGAATCACGCTAAGTTTTGTGAGTTTCATGGCGAAGTAGGGCATACCACGGATGAATGTATGCACCTAAAGAAGCAAATAGAAGAGATGATCAAGGCAGGAAGTTGTCGCACCTAATCAAAGAGATCAAAAAGAACATGGTAAGGAACAACCCCAAAGCAGAAAAGAAAGGGGAAACTTCTGGAAGGACTAAAAAGCCTAACCATCCTAATGGTTCCACCCAGGGGAAATAGTAACCAGGCAGAAGATTCACAGCAAAAAGCGTTTTCCTCGAAACCTAGAAATATAGTTCCACCCCTGGGTGAAGATGAAGAAACCACAAGGTCTGATAATCATTAGGCGAAATTCCCTCCAATGATTATCAGACCTTGGTGTTTCTTCATCCTTCACACCAGGGGTGGGAAAATATTTCCTAGGTTTCGAGAAAAGCTTAGCGTGATCTTCTGCGTGCTACTCTTTCCCAGGTTGAACCTATAGGAAGGTTTAGGCTTTGTCCTTCCCCAGAAGTTTCCTTTCTTTCTGCTTTGGGTTGTTCCCTTCCCAATGTTCTGTTTGATCTCTTTGATGTAGGTGCGACAACTTTCCTTCTTGAGCATCCTCTTCTATTTGCTTCTTAGGTGGCTTATATCATCCGTGGTATGCCGCTACTTCGCCATGGATACTCACAAAACTTAGTGTGATTTTCCGTTTCTCAACCGGGATGTCATTGGTGGTGGAAGTCTAATTTTCCCGTTTTCTAAGGCAGAAAATTCTTTGGGTGTTTTTGGAAAGCGTGATCCAAAAAAAAATAAAATCTTGCTTTCTTTCGGTCCTCTGCTGGTTTTCCCGAAGCTCCTTTGCTTGAAATATTGTCTATGACGCTTTCCTGCTTTACACAGTGGAAATAGAACTTTT
Source organism: Tanacetum coccineum (assembly GCA_026074375.1). Lineage (NCBI taxonomy): Eukaryota > Viridiplantae > Streptophyta > Magnoliopsida > Asterales > Asteraceae > Tanacetum > Tanacetum coccineum. The sequence continues at coordinate 5,971 of BQNB010176504.1, forward strand.
TCCGCTCGTGATTCAGGCTGCACATCTCTTCCTCTGAGGAAAGATGTAGTCACTCTCATCATTTCGTCAACCGTTATTGGATTAGTCATGCAATACGTTTAATGAGTTCAGGTTTGGTGATTCCAGCACGATCTGAGATCCTCCATGCATTCTGAGGTGCCCCTTAATATCCTTGCTTTCCAGCTTGTATCTTCTCACAAAATCTTCCGTGGATTCTCCATCCCACTGTTTGATGTTGTGGAGCACTATGGGATCTTTGATGCATTTTTTCTGCTGAAGGTAGTTTTCTAGGAAAGCTTTCTTTAGATCATCATAGCTGTCTATTAATTCTGCTGGGAGGTCGTCAAACTATACTCTCGTGTTTCCTGTCAACGTAGAGTTAAACATGTGGCACCAGGTTGGCATAGCCCACCGTTCTGTTTTTGCGGCTGTCTGAAAAATTTTCAAGTGATCTTCCGGATCTTTACTCCCGTCATATGTCTTAACGTGCCTCGGCATTCTTGTTTTTGGGAAATTAAAGTAGCGGATTCTAGGTGTAAAAGGATCTACCTCTTCACATACCCATGGCTGGGACAAATCATCCTCCTCCCTCTTGTTTCTTTTCCTTTGATCTTGATTTCAAATGACCGCCTCCGCTGTCTTCACTTTCCGAGAGTGCGTCTGTGTACCACGAGTAGGAGGGTTGGTTACGGCTATCGGAGCATGCGGACACACTCCTTCCTCTACTTCCCAACCTTTTGAACACACCTCTATAACAACCCACAATTTTCCCTAATATAATTATCCATCTATTAAATTAGATGCAATTTTACTCAGTGTAATTTCCATCTATGAAATAGATTGCAACATTGTTTCCATGGAAAGAATTTTGCTTTATTCCTCCATAACGTAAACGAAACTACATTACAAAAGTAAACTGCTCACGCAACTACCAATGCCAATTCCATCAACGTTTATATCAAGTAAACGTTATAATATGTTAAGTAATATATTCTAAACTCCATTTTACCATACATTATCTATTTAACGTACCTTTCATAACATTTAATATAAAACGGATTTTATACGTTAACGTTTATACCAAAACCCCGATTACATGTAATGTTTTTATACAAACCAAAAGTACAAACTTATAAGTCATGTGTACAAGGTTACAATGCATAATATTTGAATTATATTTCCCTCCAAAACCCTAGTACAACTCCTTTAAGCTTAAAGTACAACCCGATTAAGCACACTATTCAAAACAGCTCCCAGTTTCACTCCCCCCAAAAAAAAAAAAAAAAATTTTTTTTATTCCCCCCCCCCCCAATAGGTATTCATACAACCTATTTAGCACGATTACAAACACTCCAATGCACCACTTTAAAACATTTTCCTTTCCCTCCTTTCACTCCACACACTCATCCCTAACCTAAAACACTAAAACCGAAACCATAGCAAACCCGGCACCCTTAACTAGTTTTAAACTAAGTCCTAACCAAGCTAGCACCCTCCACACCTTGTCACCACCTTGCCTAGCACCTTGTTACCACCTTGCTAGCTCCCTTCACCACCTTGTCACCTACTTGTCATCAACTTGCACCTTTGTTCCCCAAGAAACCCCCTCGTCACCTCCTTGGATATCGTAACCCCTTCTAACCTCTCAACACCTCTCTAAGCAAGTCCCTAGCCTCTAATAGTCACACCTAGCTAAACCTTGATCACTACTCTACATAACTTGGCCACTACTCCTTCAAACTTGGCCTCCAATCCATTTCATGCCCTATATAAACCAAAAACAAGCACACGTTTAAAAAACTCGCCGACAAAACTTAACACAAACCTTCTAAATTATGTTCCTAGCAAGCCTAGAAGAGATGACAAAAAGACTAAGCCTATAGAAGCCAAGTTAATTAAAGGAAAGAAGTCCTTGATTCATCTCTTAAGTTTCGGGTTACATTTCACCCATTTCATGTGCTAATAAGTCTTTCTACTTGTTCAATAAGCTTTTGATACATTTTAGATCTTATATAAACTTGTTCTAGCCTCGTGTACAAATTAAAACACTTTTAAACCTTTTAAACCCTAAACCATACCCTAAACGACCCACTTTGAAACCCTAATTCATTCGAACTTTATACATGAGCTAGTATAAGCTTAATCTAATCCTAATAAGCTCCTATGTACTTTCATGATCACATGAGTTAAGTTCTTAAACCCTAAATCTACTCATTTGGTTTTCCTAAACCAAACGCACCCTTAAAACCCTAAAAAGTTATATTCGTAAACCATATAAGCTAAAAGCTATAAGCTGGTCCTATAAGCTATTTCTATAAGCTCATTTATCATTTTTATAAGCTTAGAATCAAACCCTAAAAGCTCTAACCCATCGGATTACAATTTCTAAACCAAACGCACCCATTTTGGATTTTCAAACTCATAAGCTCATTTCATAAGCTACAAGCTCGTAAAACTAACTTATTTTAGCTTATAGTAATAAGCTATAAGCTGCAAATTAATTTTGAGATCAAAAATACAAAGATTATGGAATTTGGACTAAAAACGCAAAACATTTCATGCATAAGGGTATAAATTGTAAATTTAGAAACTTATAAACTTTCGGGCCAAAAGTATCATTACTCCAAAGTTAAAACCACAGGGGCCTGTTTTGCCATATTTCAAAGTTAAGGGTTTAAAATGTTTAAATGTTTAAAATATAAAGTAAAGGGTTAAATTTGTAAAATATATATATACCAATGGTATATATTGCCATTTTCAAATTCTCAAAGGTATAAAATGTAATATTTTTATATTTAATAACAAAAATATATTTAAACATTATAAAACTTGATTTTATTAAAAACCTGACATAATTATCATTCATTCATCGATCGAAACATATAAATCAATTATGTTAAGTATTTAACATAATTTATCATCTACTAGCTTTTGAAGAAATTTAAAAAGATAAAATCTTATCAATTAAACTATAACGTATAACGTTACTAGGGAGTTTCATGTTAGGGGCTTTCATTTGAGTAAATATTTTGACGAGTTACTGGATTTACGATTTAAAGTATCCTAGCTCCTCAAACGTTTACTACACGATCTCTGGATTATGATAGCCCGGACAGTGATACGATATTTTCACAAGTCAATAAACCAAATATTTACGTTAAACTTTATGAAATAAAGTTTGAAATATAAAAATAAGACTTGACATATTACCCCAGGTTGCGTGACGAAGCCGTTTACTCCCATTTGATTTACTTTTGCCATCAATCAGATTTCCCTGTTAAGGTGAGTTCATAGTCCCACCTTTATATGTTTTTCCAAACCCTAGGGGGATACATGCTATAAACCATGAATACAAGTATTTTCCAACTGTATGCTATCATGATATATTATTGCCTAAGTTTACCTCTACTGCCAATATCATTTAATCATGAACCATTAATCACTTGCGAGTGAACGCGAATATTATGGATAGATCTATCGGGATTGACGAATCCCGTTTGTGTTTGCCTGTACATGAGGTAATCAAACGCACTATATTTGAGAATAATAGGTAACTTTGGAAAGTTACCTTTCCAAGAGGACATTTGTTCCTCAATAATGTTAACTTGAGTGATTTCCATGTAACGGTGTTGATGTCATAGAGCTTAGGGCAATAATATTGTTTTCCATAATAATTTGTACTCACTGGTACACTTATTACCACTTATGATGACTTGTATTCAACCATTTCATTACAAACCTATGAATTTCACTCAACCTTTGTGTTGACCTTTTTAGCATGTTTATCTCAGGTAACTAAGCAGTTTAAGGCACGGAGTGGCATGGACTTGCAGGCGTCCAAACTTGTTATCAAATTAAACCTTTATGTTTTCAATGTATTTTGGGACCTCCTTTTGTAAAACTCTGATATGATATTGAATGATAACTAAATTTTCCAAACGTCTCTTTTAAGGACCTATTTTGCCAAGCTTCAAAGTTAAAGGTTTAAATTATATATACTTTATATATAAAGGACTAAAGTTGTAAAAGTTTATTAACCAAGGGTATATATTGCCAATTTTGCAAACTTAAAAATATAAAATATAATATTTTTATATAAATTATATATTAATATTATAAAACTCAATTTTATTAAAACCCAATGCATTTATTGTTATTAATCATCGATCGACGCATTATAAAACAATTAAGTTATATATTTAACGTAATTTATCATCGACTAACTTTTGAAGAAACTTAAATATAAGGGATTTCATTTGGGTATACATTTTGACGAGTTTGCTGGGTTTACGATTTAAAGTGCCCTGGCTCCTTAAACGTTCACTACATGACTTCTGAATTATGATGGCCCAAGCAGTGATACAATAATTCCATAAATTGATGAATCAAAGATATACGTTAAACATCATGAAGTTTTGAAACGTAAACCCTCACACTAAGACTTGACATATCACCCCAGGTTGCATGACGAAGCCGTTACTTTCACTTGATATACTTTTTTCATCAATCAGATTTCCCTATACTGTTAAGGTGAGTTCATAGCCTCACTTTTAAATCTTCTATTTCATAAACCCGTGAGGGGGATACATGCTATAAACCATGAATACAAGTGTTTTCTAAATGTATGTTATCCTGATATATTATTGCATTTGTTGTCTAAGTCCCTTTATGACAAAAGACCCCCACCATCATGGACCATTAATCACATGCGAGTAAACATGAATATTGTGAATAGGCCTATTGGAATTGACGAATCCCGCTTGTGTTAGCCGGATAGGTAACCAAACGCACTATATTTGAAACTCATAGATATATGGCAATTACCTACACGGGGACCATTATCTTTATATATATCATTATTGATATATACACTTGTCAGTTTGGGTGCCATGAGCTTAGACGCAATAATACTATTTTTCATAATAATTGTATTCATTGTAATTATTACACTTATGGGTGTATAACAGCGTAACCCACTCTTATGATGACTTGTATTCACACTATTTATTATAAACCTATGAATTTCACTCAACCATTGTGTTGACCTTTTTAGCATGTTTTTCTCAGGTAACTAAACATCTTATGGCACGGAGTGGCACGGACTTGAAGATGGCTAAACTGTTATCATTCAAACTTTATGTTTTCATGTAGATTTTGGGACCTCTGTTTGTAGAAACTCTAATGAAATAATGAATGATAACTTATCTTTTAAAAACGTCTCTTTCGAGTCATTTTCTATGATTATGGATGTTTGTATATGAAATAATTACCCAGAATTAGCTTTTGTTGCAATATGTCAAAAATGGAGGTGTTATATAGTGATACTGAGCCTCTGTTAGATCCACCATACCATTATCTTTGTTCTTCATTAGTAGGTCTTAATCATGGTTAGGTCAACTAGCACCATGCCAGACTATTCCTTTGATGAGTTATATTTGCAAACTTTAGATAACTCGTTATGGATCATACCGCGACCACTAGAAAGTGAACCAGTCCTTGAGGAACCTAATGAGCTAGATGCTTGTTAAAGTTTCCATCTCTGGAAGTCCTAGATTCCAAAATTTTCTGTTATATCTAACAATGTAATATCAAAGGATTGTGTATTTTTTCGTTTAGAATTGTACCAAATAAGTATTTTATTTGTCAATGATATCATATCAACTATGCATTGAAAATTTGATTATTATACAAAGACTTGTGATATGACTCTATCATTGTATGGATTCTTATTTTGTGTTGTCTTGTAAAATGTTGATAGAATGGTTCCCAAGAGGACATCAACATCTGCAGCACTAGCCATGACTCAAGCCGCCATTAAGAAACTAGTTGATGATAGTGTTGTCGCAGCTCTGGAAGCACAAGCTACTACCATGGAAAATACTGATAATACCAATAGGAACACCGGACAAAGAGAAACTTCTGTAGCAAGAAAATGTAGCTACAAAGAGTTTATGAGCTGCCAACCTTTCAATTTCAAAGGTACAGAAGGGGCTGTTGGTCTCATCCACTGGTTTGAACGAACTGAATCGATATTTCTCCATAGTAACTGTACTAAGGACTGCAAAGTGAAATTTGCTACTGGTACTCTAACTGAGGAAGCTTTATCCTGGTGGAATTCATTCACCCAGCTTATTAGAATAGAGGAAGCCTACAAAATTCCCTGGTCCGAATTTAAGAAGTTCTTAATAAAGAAGTATTATCCTAGAACCGAGGTCAAGAAAATGGAAGATGAATTTTACAATATGACTGTAAAAGGGAATGACCTCAAGACTTACATTAGAAGATTCCAGGAGTTGGCAATCTTATGTCCAACTATGGTACCAAATTCTGAGAAACTTATGGAAGTCTTCATCAGGGGATTACCCAGAAGCATTGAAGGAAATGTTACCACTTCAAAGCCTCAAACTTTGGAGGAAGCCATTACCATAACCCAGATGTTGATAGATCAGGTAACAAAGCACAATTCTATGCAAGGAACCAATGATCATAAACGAAAGTTTGATGATAGAAGAACCTTCACCAACAACAACTACCAAAACAACCGTAACAACAACAATAACAACTGCAACAATGATCACCACCAATAACAGAATAAAAGGCAAGAAACCGTTAGGGCTTATGCTGCCACCCCAACTGAGAACAATAGGTATGCTGGAAACCTTCCTTTGTGTAAGAAATATAATCTGAATCATACAGGACCTTGCACTGTTAAGTGTCAGACTTGCAACAAGGTAGGTCACCAGACCAGGAACTGCAAGAACAAGGGGCCCTACTGGAAGCAACCTGCAACCAGTATCAGTGACTTGTCATGCTTGTGGGGAGAAAGGACATTATAAAAATCAGTGCCTAAAAGCAAACAACAGTACCCATGGGAGAGCATACATGCTGAGGGACAAGAATGCTCACTAAGACCTGAACGTAGTCATGGGTATGTTCCTTCTAAATGAACATGTAGCTAGAGTATTATTTGATTCAGGAGCCGATAAAAGTTTCGTATCCATATCTCTTGCTTCTATGCTTAATATCCCACCAATTACACTAGATACCACCTACGACATTAAAATGGCCGATGGAAACCTAGTAGGC